>JAJIBD010008571.1:0-85000 GCA_021461705.1 Cryptotis parvus | reverse complement strand
GAATATTCACACACAAACCATCTGATAAGGGGTTGATAACCAGGATATAACAGGCACTGGTAGAACTTTACAAGAAGAAAACAGTCAACCCCATGAAAAATGGGGAGAAGAATTGAACAGAAACTTTTTGGCAAGGTAGAAATTTGAATGGCCAAAAGACATATGAAAAAAATGCTCATCATCATTAATCATCAGAGAATGCAAATCAAAACAACAATAAGATATCATCTCAACTGGAGACTGTCACATATCAAAAAGAGCAAGAACAACAAGAGCTGGCTTGGATGCGGGGCAAAGGGACTCTCATCCATTGTTGGTAGGAATGTCAACTGGTACAGCCTTTTTGGAAAACAATATGGACATTTCTCCAAAGTCTGGACATTGAGCTCCCATTTGACCTAGCTATACCACTCTTTGGGAATATACCCTGGGAAACACCATCTGCACTTAAATCTTCATAGCAGCACTATTCACAATAGCCAGAATCTGGAAACAACCAGTGTGCCTGAGAACTGATGACTGGATAAAGAATCTTTGGCACATCTACACAATGGAATACTCTGCAGCTGTTAGGAAAATGAAGTTATGAAATTTGCATATAATGGATGGGCATGAAGAGGATCATGCTGAGTGAAATTAGCCAGAAGGAAAAAGATAGATATAGAATGACTGCATTTATTTGCATGACATATATAGGCATCAAATATGTATATATACGTATTATGATTGGTATTATAATATGTAAATATATATATACATAATATGTATATATGTATATATACCAATATCTAAGGTCAGGTGAAACATGGATCAGGATGTGGATCAAGGTGGAAATTATCACAAACGTGTGGGAGTCAGCGGTTAGGTAAGGCAGAGAATGGAACAGTGTGATAATAATTGTCAAAAGTGCTAATAACAATCTAGAACTAGGAGTAAATACAGGCAAAAAGATACACACGATAACCTCTAAATGCATGTTTTATAATCCACAATGTGTAAGGGAAGGAAGAGAAAGAGAGAGAGAGAGAAAGAGAAAGGAACCTGCCATAGTCAGACTAGGGGAGGTGGGAGTGAATGGGGGACATTGGTGATGGGTATTGGGACAGGTGGAGGGCTGGGTGCTGGAATGATGCAAACCCAAATATAAACTGTATGACCTAAATCCAAATATGAACATCTTATGCATATCTCTGTAATTGTATATCTCACAGTGGTATAATAAAATATTAATAAAAAAGAGCAATAGAATCAGAATCTAAAAAAAAACAAACTTTGGTACATCTACACAATGGAATACTATGCAGCTGTTAGGAAAAATAAAGTTATGAATTTTGTCTATAAATAGATGGTCATGGAGAGGCTCATGTTGAGTGAAATTAGCCAGAAGGAAAAAGACAGATATAGAATGACTGCCTTTATTTTCAAGACATAAATATACATGTATACATATATATACATATATTATGATACCAATATCTAAGGTCAGGCAGAACATGAATCAGGAGGTCTTGTCAAAGGTGGAATCTACCAAAAAGTGTGAGTCAGTGGTTAGGTAAGACAGAAAAGGGAACAGTGCGCTAATAATCGTTGAAAATGATAATACCAGTCTAGAACTGAGCATTGAATATAGGCAAGAGGATATACCAGATAACCTCTAAATATATATATTGCAATCCACAATGTGTAAGAGAATAAAGAGAGAGAGAGAGAAAGAAGAGATAATGAACCTGCCATAGAGGCAGGCCAGGGAGGGGGAGGAATTGGGGACATTGGTGGTAGGAAATGGGCACTGATGGGAGGATGGGTGCTGGAACATTGTATGACTGAAACCTAAAAATGAACATCTTTGTAATTGTAGATCTCATGGTGGTATAATAAAATACTTAAAAGAAAAAGAGGGATTTGGCAGGGTGATACATCTCACTGAAACTCTTCAGCACCACCCTCAAGAACATCATGCAACAATTAGAATGGAAGGAATGGGAGTGAAGATAGATGGTCGGCAACTACACCACCTCTGCTTCACTGATGACATCATTCTAATAACACCAAACATTAGCCAAGCAGAATAAATGTTGGTTGACTTTGACCGAGAATGTGGAGAGATAGGTCTACAGCTGAATCTCAACAAAACAATGTTCATAAAAAACAAACTAGTTCAAGATGCCCCATTCAATCTCAATGGAACAAACAGCTTTGAGTGCAGCAGTTATGTGTACCTAGGTTGAGAACTCATCATGATGAATGACTCAAAACCTGAGCTGTGCAGGAGGAAGAGAAGGGGATGGAACACCTTTAAGAGCATCAAAGAAATAGCTAAAAGGACAAAGAACCTCTGGCTCTGGGCACATCTCTTCGACTTCACCATTTTCCCTACATTAACATACACCTTGAGACCTGGGCCCTATGAAAGCAGGATGAGAATGCTATTTGGGTCTCCCAAAGAGAAATTGAAAGAGCTATGCTTGGAATATCACATCTCACTCAAGTGAGAGAAGGAGTCCGTAGTTCCAACCTCCATCGACATTCCAGAGTCAGGGATGCTGTCTCGTTTGCCAAGGCATCAAAAATCAGATGAGCTGGACATGCAATGAGATTTGGAGGTGACCTCTGGACTAGAGCTGTTACTGACTGGATCCCATGGGATGTCAAAAGATCACGTGGCCGCCCACCTACGAGTAGGTCAGATTTCCTCATTAAGACCCTAAACGAATGGTTTGAGGCTCTTTGTATTCCTGGAGCAAGCAGATGCCATTGGGCTACACTGGCACGTAATAGGGTCAAATGGAAATGTTACTGGTGCCCGCTCAAGCAAATCGATGAAACACAGGATGTTAAGTGATCAAGTGAGATATATAGATTAATATATATATATTTTTTTTATTAGGGGCCAGTCTCAGTCAGTAGCAATTCATGTAGTGGAATAGACTCCAGCCAACTCAGCGAGATCATACTGGGTGAAGAGGGTAACAGGGTGGAAACAAATTGGCTATTTTTTTTGATCAGTGTTTTGGGTGCTCCTGATAATGTAATTACAGTAATTACATTATCAGTGTAATTAATTATACCAGTTGTGGTGTAATTACACCACAACTATGAAGCTTCTTAGATCTTATGGGAAATAAAGCATCATTTGCATCAGTTCATCTGATTGTGGGGCCATGAGGTCCATGAAACATTAAAATAACAAAAAGATCTTATTTTGAGCATGTTTCTCCCTTTAGAGATGATATCAGGTCCTTCATGGATAGTGTGAAAAAAGCTGAAGAGAAAACTTGGGGGAAAAAGTGCTGGAGGGGAGGTATTCTGGTTTTCAAAGGCTCAAAGAACTTTGTTGAGTGGAGGCTGAAAATGATGATTATGATAATACTTATTATAACTAATGTATATTGAAAACTAACTTTGTGCCAGAGTCTATGGAATACATTCACTCAATGACAATGACACTAAGAAAAGAATTATATATTTGCACATAGAGTTCATGATACAGTGAAAGAAAACAAACTAGAAACCAATAAAAACAAATAAGTCAAAATCACAAAGGAGAGAAGAGCAATAAAGGAGATAGTCCTTGCTACTAACAATAAAGTATTGGGAAAACATGAGGAATGAATGGGGTTCTGTAAGGAAAAGCACAAGATTTGTCGTAAGTGTTGGAACTCGGAAAGAGATCCAATTGAAGCATAAGAGAGAGAGAGTGAGAGAGAGACAGACAGACCGACCGACCAACGGACAGACCAACAGACAGACATGGAGAAGAAGCACAACCATCACAAGTCCAAGTGCTTGATGAGAAAGTTATAATTAAATTCTCATATAGGTTAAGAGCTTAAGGAATGTCTAGGTTTGGAAGTGATTGTAAACAATAAAGACTTTAGTGCAGCCAAGTAGCTAGAAATCAGGTTTTCCTCTGTGTGTCCCATCCAGAGCTAGGCTTACGGCCTCTCCCCAAGACTAGTAGCATCACAGGCCAGGAGCAAGCCACTGGGGGAGGAGGAGTCCCAGTATCCTCACAGCTATTCTCACCAGACTATTCCCTGGATGATTGTAGCATTCACTGTCTCTGAGAAGTGGCCCAGCTTCTCAAACATTTGAAAATCCAGGACCCATATCCCAAACTACCAAAGGGAATAAGGGCTGCCTTGTTGACTGGCCCTAGAGACCACTAATGGAATTGGGCTTGCAGTGAGTCACTGACCTCCAGGACCCAATACCCCGGGTAGGAGGAGGATACTCATGGCCAACGTCTCCCCTAGAATTGGACCCTGAAGGGTGCTGTAGAAGTGTGGCCCAGTTCCTGCCTCAGTGGTGCTCTCCCTGGCCCTGGTGTGGAAGGATGGTGGTGATGGTGGGGGGGTGGGGTAGGCGGGAGGCTGTCTGGAGTCACTTTAGTGGGAACTGGCCCCAGCATATAATTATATCATGAGTCAACCTCTCTCTAGGGATGTAAGATGACCAGAGGAAAATGAAATAACATTATATCCCACATGAATAAACGCTGGTGGAGAAAGCTGACTCCTGAGAAAGAATACTCAGTCTAAGAAGTTTCCCAGCACAGAAATGTTTCATGAACATCCTTGTATCCTTCCCTTAAGAATGAAAGGATTCTTGGAGCCTAATTTGTGCTTTTGCCTTATGCGTGGAGGAGCAAGTGTGCAGATGAGAAGCCATGTAAAAAGGTATACTCGATAACAAATAAAAAGCTATTTTGCAAGAAAACTTCTTATGTCATTCCGCCTTGACAGAGCTCCATTTATTTAGAAAAACATTACACTGACAAATGTGGTGGTGGAGTTAAAAACGATTTTTTTCCTCATAAACCACTTCCAAAGGTATATTTTTATGGATCCAGGAATAGTAGCCTGTTTGTCTTTCTTGCACCAGTTTCTCCTCTTGTTTCTTTTTTGGTTCATGTCCAATGATTTCGCCTCTTTGGCTAAAGCCAAACTAGACTAAATGATACTTGTCCCCTCCAATACCTCTCTGCCTGTTCCCCAGATGATATAATTAGCTGGGGGACTTTTGATCCATTTACCAAAGAAAAACAGTTACGGGACAGCCCCAGCATGGGTTATGTGGTTAGAGACATCAAAATAGGAGAGACATCCTTTGAAGAGAATTTCCAAAATTGGAGTGGCTTTAGAGAGAAATAATGAAATACTCTGGGTTGAAAAGAATGGATTTTTGCATAATGAACTCTAAATAAAGCCAGCAGAAAGGTAGAATTTGAGGAGGGTGGAAGATGGATAAGTAAATTAGAGCATTTACTTAATTAGGGGAATCTGCTAACGGAGACAGTGTAGTAGAAACAATGGCCAGAGAGTCTTGGAGACATCATGGTAAACATTTGCAGTTAAATTTCTACTTATTTTCTGGTTAGTGAATATTGGGTTGAAGTGTTGAGGGAGACAGAAGGGAGGTCTTTGGAGAATACTGAATTTTGGCTTTACATTTATCCCTGGGAAATGTCAATCTTCACTGTGGCTTTTGAAGTACAGTTGGTAATAGAATTACAGAGAACACACCATGCAGCCTTATCCTGAGAAACAACTATGGAGGTAACAGGGATATATGTCACTCCTAGGTCTTTTGTGCGGGTTCCCCACCCCAACCTCATCAAGTATCAACTTTCTAAAGGGCTTCTCTTTAAAACTTCTGATATGACTGGGCAGATTTATTTTCTTTTTTTCCTATTTTTATTTGGTGGCCACACCTGGTGAAACTCAGGGCTTAAACCTGACTCTGTGTTCAGGGATTACTCCTGGGAGGACTTGGAGGATCATAAGAGGTGCCAAGTATTGAACCTAGGAATTGCTGCATGCAGGGCAAGTGCCCTACCAACTACTCTATTTCTCTGACCCTATGACTGGTCAGTTTCTTCCCTTTCACCTTTCACTGTGATTGCTTTCTTCTTAAAGAATTTTTTTAAAATATTTACTTGATACCGCTGTGAGATAGACCATTACAAAACTGTTCATGACTGGGTTTCAACATACACTGTTTCAGCACCCATCCCTCCACCAGTGCACCCTTCCCAACATCAATGTCCCAGATTCCCTTCCCTCTCCTCCAGTCTGCCTTTATGGCAGACACTTTTCCTCCTCTTCCTTCTCCTCCCTCCTCCCTCCTCCTCTTCCTCCTCCTAATCTTCTTCTTCTTCTTCTTCTTCTTCTTCTTCTTCTTCTTCTTCTTCTCCTCCTCCTCCTCCTCCTCCCCTCCTCCTCCTCCTCCTTCTTCTTCTCCTCCTCCTCCTCCTCCTTCTTCTTCTTCTTCTTCCTCTTCTCCCTCCTCCTCTTCCTTCTCTTCTTCTCTCCCCTCCTCCTCCTCCTCCTCGTTCTTCTTCTCTCTTCTTCTTCTTCTTCTTCTTCTTCTTCTTCTTCTTCTTCTTCTTCTCCTTCTTCTTCTTCTTCTTCTTCTTCTCCTTCTTCCTCCTCCTCCTTCTTTCTTCTTCTACTTTTTCTTCTTTCTTTTTCATTTTTAAATGAAAAAAGAAGGCTCAGTAATTGTTTAAACATACAAATTATACTCTTGTCTGTAGCAGCTCTATCTGTGTCTGTGAAATAGTCTTCTCTCTAGGGTGGAGTTCTGATGAGTTGGGCTTGACACTGGCTTCTCTATTGGGTAGAGATCTGAGAGCTGTGGGATCTGGAAATTGAAAATTACTGCCATCTTGGTACGATGGTTCCTCTGGCTTCTTCCAAGGCTCTATTGGGGTGGAGGACCAGGGCCTGAACCCACCCTTCCTCCTGGATGCCTCAGGATCAGCCGAGCATGGGGAGCGCTGGTAGCAGCTCTATCTGTGTCTGTGAAATTGGCTTCTCTCTAGGGTGGGGTTCTGAAGAGCTGGGCTTGAGATTGGTTTCTCTCTTGGGTGGAGCTCTGATGAGCTGTGGAATCCAGATGTTAAAAATGGCTGCCATATGGGTACAGAGGTTCCTCTGACTTCTTCCGAGGCTCTATTGGGGTGGCAGTTCAGGGCCCAACCTGCCCTCCCTCCTGGATGCCTAATGATCAGCTCAGTCAAGCACTGGGAGAGCCCATATGTGTGTGTGCATATACATGTCCCTTTGCCTATGTTCAATACTCAGTTCTAGTTTGTGCCTGCTTTCTTCTTATAAAGTCAAAATAATGGCTAGATTAGGTCAAGTTATTCGAGAAAACTGTTCACTCATATTGGTTGGTACCATCAAGGTACAGTGCAAACACTGCTCTAGGAGTGTGTTTTTATGTTTCTCTCCCCAAGCTTCCCCACCACCCTTGGCCCTGAATATTATCTTTATATATTGTCAAAGAATTATTTATAGTATCACTACAAAACAGCTTTAGACGCTTTTGATAGAGGAGATGCGATGGAGAATCAAAGTAGATTGGGTCACAAGGGAAAGTGCCTGTGAGGAATATAAATGGGACCCCAGGGAAATGAAAATGAAGAGAAACCAGACAAGCTGAAAATTCTCTGTTTTGCCAAGTTGGACTTGGATTATGTCGTTATATGTAATTTCAAGGAATAGGCAGACCAGCTGGATTAAAAAGTGATTCAATTTGTTTCCCAAAGTGTGAATTGAACTAGTTAAGTAGAATTTTATTGAAGACAACAAAAAAACCATTGCCATCTCTTTACTCGTGTTCTTTATTCTCATGAATTTTACTGCTTTTATTTCTTTTAATTTTTATTTTTTTTTGGTGGGGGAAGCTCAGGGGTTATTCTTGGCTCTGTGCTCAGGGATCACTCCTGGAAATGCTCTGGGGGCAGTGCTCATGAGGTGGCAGGTATCTAAGTGAAAGGAAAAATGCTGGAATAACTTACAGATGATCACTGACAGATTATATTAAACATCCTCACACCTTGATATAATCATATTTCATTCAATTAAAGTGCAGCTTTTCTCCTTATTAAATAGCTACCACACATATACCATAAATTTATCTTTTCTTTTCACCTATAATTACATTTTAAATTTCTTTAGTGATTTCTAATGAGACTAGCATGGTACCAAGTGCTTCACAGATGAATCAGTGTGCAGTGGTGTGTAACAAAAGAGTCTGACTCTCAGTGTCATTTTGCATTTATATAGTTCATTAGTCCATAGATGAGAGAAATTTAGGCTGGGTGATATTGACTTCAGAGCCAATCTGAGGTTGTCTTGATGTTAGCTGAGGTTTATTAATGTTTTTATTAGCTGTTCAGGATCTCCTGAGTTTGTTCCCATGGCAGCTTGGGTTCCAGGAAGAGCAAGTATTATCCATGAAGGCACAAATCACATCTGCAAAGGCCTCCCCATTCAAGGGAAGTCACAAGGATAAAGGCAAGGCCAGTCTGAGAGGTTGCTGCAAAAGGGTATAAAACAGGAGGAGAATTTGATTACTAAACACACAAAGGCTTTGACACTATGTGAAAAAAACCTATGGTTGTGCAAATTATTAGAATCTTTCTGTCCTTTGGTATAAACTTACTTAAACAGAGTTTTGAGTAAGCGGATGTGGGAAATCTAAAGGATATAGTTTGTTTATTCTTTAGGGGGAAAGCCCAGAGCAATTACCAAGGCTAACAAGGCAATTAGAGATTCTGAGGGAACTTTGGTAACATTTTTTTCAACTTTAGTATAAAATGAGTGGAAAAAAATGAGTCCATCCTGTTGAGGTCAGGAAATCTCAGATTATGTCTTTGGGCATCTCACACCCATTGTCTTGTGGTCAATAAGTGGAGTGACTCAGTATCACTGCCTTGTCCATGATCTAAAGCATGGGAGCTATATCATGGCTGACTTAGGCAGGATGAGTGATCAACTTGACAATCAGTGACACGTTAAAATACTATAAGAAATAATAAAATAATTCATTATGGCGACAGACAAAAGGCAATTGCATCTCTAGTCACAAACAACAAACCATAAGAGAAAGAAATAATTAAAAAAAACAATCACATTGATAAGCAGAACAAAGATAATTAAGTAGTAAGAATCAATGTAATGAATAAAATGAAGGACATATGTAACGGAAATGTCATTTTAAAAGGAAATGAAGACAAAAGAAATAATTGGCTAGAGACATGGCATACTCAGTGGAATACTACTAAGCTATAAAAACCAAAATTTTGTCATTTGTAATTATCCACGTGTGAGTCAGAGGCTAGGTAAGACGAAAATGGACAGTGTGCTAACAATTGTGAGGGTGCTAATGCCAACCTAGAACTGAGCTTAAATGGGCAAAAAGGATACACATGCAACCCTTTATGTATGTTTTGTAATCCATAGTCTGGAGGGGAAGGAAAAGAGAAGAGATAGAAATGGGAAAGAAATAAAGAACCTGCCATGGGAGGAGGGCTGGGGGGGGGGGGGGGGGGGGGGGCGGTTGGTGGTGGGAGGTGGGCACTGGTGGCGGGATGGGTGCTGCTACACTGTCGCCAAACCTGACTTTTAATTGTATACTTTGTAATTGTAAAAATAAAAAAGTTAATTAAAAAAAAAGAAATAAGAGCCAGCTGCTAGGAAAAAAAAAATTTGTCTTTGGCAACATGGATTGAATTTGGGAAAGGGATTAGAAAGAAAAACACAGACATTGAATGATGGCTTAAAATAAAGAAAACTAACAACTAAACCAAGCCTTTGGATTGTGATCACATAACCAAACCAACCAGCCTGTGGATCACATAACTCAGGTAACAAGGAGTAGATGGGAACAAAGTGTGGAGGTGACTAATGGACTGTGGTTGTAGGTATATGGTTTATTGATTGCATGAATAGTATTGTAACATACATTGAAAGAACCTTTACTCCCAAAGCATATGAAGTGCTGTTAACCAATGTTGCCTTCATTAAAAATAAGAAGTAAACAGAAAAATAAGACTGGCCTCTCATTGTAAGTCCTGAGTTCTTATAAGTGGAGGCTTGACTCCGTGAATCTATTTGATTCTGAGGCACTGACTATAGTCATATAGTCCTGTTAAATTCATCTTCTTCTTGAAAGGGATATTAAGAAATTGATTCCATTCACAATTGTGCCACAGAAAATAAAATACCTAGGAATCAGCTTAACCAAGTGTGTAAAGGACCTGTAAAAGAAAACTACAAGACACTGCTCCAAGAAATAAAAGAGGACATAAGGAAATGGAGACACATTTCCTGCTCATGGATGGGGAGAATTAACATTGTCAAGATGGTAATACTCCCTAGAGCTTTGTACAGAGTCAATGCGGTGCCTATAAGGATACCCATGACATTCTTCAAAGAAATTGACCAAACACTCCTGAAATTCATATGGAAAAATAAACTCCCACGGATAGCTAAAGCAATCCTTGGTAAAAAGAAGATGGGAGGCATCACCTTTCCCAACTTGAAACTGTACTACAAAGCAGCAGTAATTAAAACAGTGTGGTATTGGAATAAAAATAGACCTGTGGACCTATGGAAGAGAGTTGAGTATCCTGACACCCGCCTCAAACACATGATCAGTTAACCTTTGATAAAGGTGAAAAAGGTCCAAAATGGAGTAAAGAAAGCCTCTTCAACAAGTGGTGCTGGGAAAACTGGACAGCGACATGTGAAAATATGAATTTGGACCTGCGTCTAACACCACACACAAAAATCAGATCAAAATGGATTAAAGATCTCAATATCAGACCTGAATCCATAAAGTACGTTGAAGAAATATAGGAAAAACCCTCCACGGCATTGAAGCTAAAGACATCTTCAAAGGTGAAACACCACTAACAAAGCAACTAGAAAGAAAGATAAACATATGGGACTACATGAAACTAAAAAGCTTCTGCACCTCAAAAGAAACAGTGACCAAGATACAAGACAGTCCTCAGAATGGGAAAGGATATTCACCAATACCCATCTGATAAGGGGTTAATATCCAGGATATATCAGGCACTGGTAGAACGTTACAAGAAGAAAACAGCCAACCCCTTCAAAAAAGGGGAGAAGAAATGAACAGAAACTTCGACAAGGAAGAAGTTTGAATGGCCAAAAGACATATGAAAAATGCTCATCATCACTAATCATCAGAGAGATGCAAATTGAAACAACAATGAGATATCTCACATCACAGAGACTGCACATATCCAAAAGGGTAAGAACAACAAGTGCTGGAGTGGATGTGGGGAAATGGGGACTCTCATCAATTGTTGGTGGGAATGTCAACTGGTACAGCCTTTCTGGAAAACAATATGGACATTCCTCCAAAGACTAGAAATTGAGCTCTCATTTTACCCAGCCATACCACTCCTGGGGGTATACCCTGGGAAACCAAAAACACACAGTGGAAACACCATCTGCACTTTTATTTTCATAGCAGCACTATTCACAATAGCCAGAACTTGGAAATAACCAGAGTCCCTGAGAACTGATGACTGGATAAAAGAAACTTTGGTACATCTACACAATGGAATACTATGCAGCTGTTAGGAAAAATAAAGTTATGAAATTTGCCTATAAATGGATGGACATGGAGAGGATCATGTTGAGTGAAATTAGTCAGAAGAAAAAAAGAGATATATAGAATGACTGCATTTATTTGTGTGACATACATATATATAAATATAAATATATAAATATATATTTATATATACATATTATGATACCAAAATCCAAGGTCAGGCAAAACGTGGATCAGGAGGTCTTGTCAGAGGTAAAAATGACAATAAACATGTGGGAATCAGAGGTTAGGTAAGACAGAGAAGGGAACAATGTGCTAATAATTGTTGAAAGGGCTAATACCAACCTAGAGCTGAGCATTAAATCAGGGGAAAAGATACACATGATAACCTCTAAGTGTATGTGTTGCAATCCACCATATGTAAGAAAAGGAAGAGAGAGAGAGAGAGAAAGAGAGAGAGAGAAGAGATAGGGAACCTGCCATAGAGGCAGGCTCAGGGAGGGAGAAGCGAATAGTGATATTGGTGGTGGGAAGTGGGCACTGGTCGAGGGATGGGTGCTGGAATACTGTGTGACCAAAACCCCAATCATGAACAACTTTGTAATTGTATATGTCTCAGTGGTATAATAAAATAGTAATTAAAAATTCATCTTCTCCTCAAAACAAAAAAGCCTCCTTAGAGTCAAAGGCAAGTGTCCTTTGGCAGTGTGCCATGTCTCTGACGAGTGCACGGCCAGGGCAACGTGAGTTGGCAGGTAAGCTCAGTGATAAGCTCAGTGAGGGCTCGGGGTTAATGGCACCAGATTCAAAAAAGAACCGAAAGCAAGGAAAATAATTTCTTGATGAACTCAATGGTTGTGAATAATTAATTCGATTAAGTCAAAGTCAGATTTTCTACCTAAATGTTGGTCTTTCCCATAAAGCACTTAGAAAATAGCCTCCGTTGGGGCCGGAGCGATAGCCCAGCGTGTAGGGCATTTGCCTTGCACGCGGCTAGTCTGTGCCGGCCTGGGTTCGATCCCCACCATCCCATATGGTCCCCCGAGCACCGCCAGGAGTAAGAGTAATTCCTGAGTGCAGAGCCAGGAGAAACCCCTGAGCATCGCCGGGTGTGACCCAAAAAGCAAAAGCAAAAAAAAAAAAATAGCCTCCGTTGATTGAAATTCTTCTTTAAGTTCAGTTATAATTTAATGCTACTTTATTTTAGCTTTGGCCATTGGAAGCTCAGATGTTCCTGAACAATCTAGACAAACCACCCAATCAAGGTGTATTGTACTTTAAAAGTTTTAAAAGTATTTTAGAAGTTGTAATGAAGTTAGCACTATGTAAAATAAAATGGAATGTACTTTTGTAATTTTAGGGAGTGATGGAAGATTAGGGTTGCATAAGTAGCGCCCAGGGCTTACTCCTGGCTTTGTGCTCAGGGATCATCTGAATGTGATGCTCCGAATGGACTGCGCACAAGGCATCTCACCCTGTGCCTTATACTCTGTACTATTTCTCTGGTCCTTTTTATGATTTTTTTGCATCAACAGGCTTTATGCAATTCTAATTTTAGTTTCCTTTAGGTATTAGCTTCCTTGTTATTTAAAATCCCAGATAAATGAACAATTCTGACATTCTCACCCCACCCCCTCACTACACTGCATTGTTCTGTTGTGATGTTTAGATAGCACTTCTCTAGATTCTAATAATAACCATGAAAGAAAAAAAATACTCTAGGAGCCTTACTGGATTTCCTGCTGTTGTTCCTAGAATCAACCATTTCTTCCTGGAGTATTGGCTCCTTTCATTTACACAATAGTATTAAAAACCCAATCAGAGTGCTAGATCATTTTTGTCTTTGTTATTTGGTGGGCAGCGGTAGGGGTGGTTGGGACAATACCTGGCTTTACTCAGGACTTATTCGTGGATATGTGCTCAGGGATCTTTCTTGTCAGTGCTTGGGGAATTATATGTGGTGCTGGGGATCAAACTCTGATCAGCTCTGTGATGCATTGAAGGCAAGTGCCTTACCTACTCTACTATCTCTGTTGCCTATATATAATATATAAAATTATACATGTATATAATTTTACATATATATATATCACTTGTCTTCCCATTGTTCATCAATTTGCTTGAGCGTTTGCCAGTAACATCTCCATTAGTCCCTGTTACGTGCTAGGGTAGCCCAAGGGCATCTGCTCACTCCAGGAACATGAAGAGCCTCAAACTATTCATTCAGGTCATGAGAATGAGATCTATTATTACTGTTTTTGGCATATTGAATACAACACGGGTAGCTTGCCAGGCTCTGCCGTGCAGGTGGGACATTCTTGGTGGTGGTAGGCTCTCAGTTCTTGTATTGACTGATGTACTGCACGGTTGTGAAGCAACTGTGTGCAACGGGACAGCCAGTAGCAGCTTTGCACCGTGTATCTGTGTCTGGTTCATGACTCACAGCCAGGAAGCAGTTCATGCACTGAGATGGTGCAGACAACTTTGTGCTACCAATTTCCTTAGGTTTGACAAATGATAATGTCATGTAGTCATCATCACAATATGATACAGATTTCATTGTTCTAAAGAAACTCTGTAGCTTTCTTCCATTCCCAAACTCAGGAGACCACTGATATATATATATATATATATATATATATATATATATAGATAGATAGATAGATAGATAGATAGATAGATAGATAGATAGATAGATAGATAGATAGATAGATAGATAGATAGATAGATAGATAGATAGATAGATAGATAGATAGATAGATAGATAGATAGATAGATAGATAGATAGATAGATAGATAGATAGATAGATAGATAGATAGATAGATAGATAGATTTTTTTTTTTTTTTGGGTCATACCTGGCAATGCTCAAGGGTTTATCCTGGCTTTGCACTCAGGAATTACTCCTGGCATGCTTGGGAGACCATATGGATGCCAAGAATCGAACCAGGGCTGGCATGGGCAGGCTGAGTGCAAGGCAAACGCCCTACCCACTGGACTTATGCTCCGGCCTCGATCACTGATATTTTTATGGTGTATCATCTTTTCATGTAGCCTTTTCATGAGGGTCTTTCCTTAGCAATACACAGGGAAGGTTCATTTATATCTTATTAATGAATATTTATGCCATATAATCTGATAGTGTATGGGGGAGTCACCACAGTTGTACTCAGGGATTTTTCCTGACTTTGTGCTCAGGTATAATTCCTGTTTTTGCTCCGGGGCTATATGTGGTGTTTGGTGCTGGGCATTGAACCTGGGTTGGCTGAGAGCAAAGCACTTAGCCCATTTTTCAAAACCACAGAATAATGTTCCATTTAATGTATACACCAATTTGTTCATTTACCTAATGAAGGTCATCTTGGTGGTTTCCAATTTGGGGTGATAATAAATAAATCTGCTATAAATATTAATATGTCTGTTTTTTATTGTTGTTGCTGACAATTTGCAAATTGAATGTGCAATACCAAATTAAATCGGATTGCTGGGTCAAGTGCTAAAACTATGTTTAATTTTGTATGAAATTGTCAAACTGTCTTCCAGAGTAACGCACTCCTAGTAATGAAGGAGAATAGTTCTGCAACCACCAACAATTGGCATTGACAGTAGTTTAGATTTTATTCATTTTAATATTCATAGTTGCATATTGTTTGAATTTGGCATTCCTTGATGATGACTGATATTGAGCATCTTCTTGAAAGCTTTTTCTGCTATCTGTAAATTATTTGGTGATATGTAAGAACTTTCACTCATTTTTAATTGATTCCTTCCCCCTTTTTACTTTGTCAGTTTTATTTTGGAGTTAGTTAGACACAGATTCTTTATGAGATATGTGTTATGAATATTTTCTATAAATATTTTCTTGTATAGAATCTTTAAATTTTAGATTTTACATTTAGGTTTTGGACTCAGTTTTAGTTGGGTTGTGTGAGAATTTTAGGGTCTATGTAGAAACTATTATTTTTGCATATGGATTTTGATTTTAAATTTGCAAAAATACTGTTTGAAAATATTATCCTTTCTCAAATAAATTGCTTTAGGACTTTGTCAAAGATAAATTGATTATATCTGTGTGGGTTTATTTATAGACTCTACTACCCTTTCTCTCTTGATCCTTATTTCCATTATTTTATCAATTTTGTACTGCCTTAATTACTGTGGCTTTATGGTATGATTTTCTTATCAATACTTTGTTGGTTTATGAAAATTATGTTCACCTCTCCACAAATATGAGTGTTTGCCAACAGCTCCAAAAGAACTGGTTGGCCATGATGTTCTTTAAAGAAATTGAACAAACACTCCTGAAATTTGTATGGAATAATAAAACCCCACGAATAGCTAAAGCAATCCTTGGGAAAAAGAAGATGGGAGGTATCACTTTCCCCAACCTCAAGCTCTACTACAGAGCAGTTGTAATTAAGACAGTGTGGTATTGGTATAGAGACAGACCCGTAGACCTATGGAATAGAACTGAGTATCCTGAAACGCACTCACAAATATACAACCACTTAATCTTCGATAAAGGAGCAAAAAATATTAAGTGGAACAAAGAAAGCCTCTTCAACAAATGGTGCTGGGAAAATTGGGCAGCTACATGTAAAAAAATGAACATAGACCTCCTTCTAACGCCATGCACAAAAGTCAGATCAAAATGGATTCTAGATCTCGATATCAGACATGAATCTATAAGGTACATCGAAGAAAACATAGGAGAAACGCTCTATGACATCGAAACGAAAAGTATCTTTAAAGACGACACACCACTGACCAAGCAAATGGAAGCAATGATAAACAAATGGGATTATATAAAATTGAAAAGCTTCTGCACCTCAAAAGAAACGGTGACCAAGATACAAAGACAATCCACAGAGTGGGAAAGGATATTCACCCAATACCCATCTGACAAGGGGTTAATATCCAGGATATATCAGGCACTGGTAGCACTCCACAAGAAGAAAACTGCCAACCCCATCAAAAAATGGGGAGAAGAAATGAACAGAAGCTTCCAAAAAGAAGAAATTCGAATGGCCAAAAGGCATATGAAAAAGTGCTCTTCATCTTTAATCATCAGGGAGATGCAAATCAAAACAACAATGAGGTACCATCTCACCCCCACAGAGACTGGCACACATCCAAAACAGCAAGAACAACCGGTGCTGGCGTGGATGTGGGGAAAAAAGGGACTCTCATCCACTGCTGGTGGGAGTGCCGGCTGGTCCAGCCCTTTTGGAAAACAATATGGGCATTCCTCCGAAAGCTAGATATTGAGCTCCCATTTGATCCAGCAATAGCACTCCTGGGAATATACCCTAGAGACCGAAAAACACATAGCAGAAACACTATCTGTACTTCTTTATTCATCTCTGCGCTATTCACTATAGCTAGAATCTGGAAACAACCTAAATGCCCGAGAACAGAGGACTGGCTAAAGAAACTGTGGTTCATCTACACTCTGGAATACTATGCGGCTGTCAGAAAAGATGAAATTATGAAATTTACCTGCAAATGGATGGACATGGAGTCTATCATGCTGAGTGAAATTAGTCAGAAGGAAAAGGACAGATATAGAATGACTGCATTCATTAATAGGATATAGATACCAGTGTTTTACTAAATATGGGAAATGGTAATGGCAGATTAAAACTCACCACTGAATATACACAAAGAGACTTAAGTGATAAACTCTAAATATCTGCAGGGCTAGCCAAATGTGTAAAATAAGAGGGAGAGAGATGCAGAGACAGAGAGAGAGATAGAGAGAGAAAGAGAGGAAAACTGGGGTACCTGCTATTAAGGCGGGTGGGGGACGGGAGGGGAGGGGTACATTGGTGGTGGAAATGGGGCACTGGTGGAGGGATGGGTGCTGGAATACTGTATTACCAAGAACCAATTATGAACACCTTTGTAATTGTATGTTTCACGGTGGTATAATAAAAAAAATAAAAAAAAAAGAAAAGAACTGGTTGGGATTGTGTTGATGTACTAGATCAAGTTGTGAGTAACTAATATTTTAAAGAATATTGCATTTTCTAATATATGAATATAGACTTGATTTATCTCTGATTTCTTTTATCAGTAGTTTATATTTCATTTCCATTTTTCTGAGAGGTCTTTATCACTAAGGGTCTTAAATTCTGCTAAACATATTTTGTATCACCGTGAGACATACAATTACAAAGGTGTTCATAATTGGCTCTTGGTAATACAGTATTCCAGCACCCATCCCTCCACCAGTGCCCCATTTCCACCACCAATGTACCTCCCACCCCTCCCACCCACCTCAGGCTGCCTCAATAGCAGGTAGCCCAGTTTCCTCTCTTTCTGTCTCTGCATCTCTCTCCCTCTTCTTTTACACATTGTAGCTAGTCCTGCAGATATTTAGAGTTTATCACTTAAGTCTCTTTGTGTATATTCAATGGTGACTTTTAGTCTGCCATTACCATTTCCCACATTTAGTAAAGCACTGGTATCTATTTATATCCTATAAATGAATGCAGTATTCTATATCTGTCCTTTTCCTTCTATTTTCACTCAGCATGATAGTCTCCATGTCCATCCATTTGCAGGTAAATTTCAGAATTTCGTCTTTTCTGACAGCTGCATAGTATTCCATAGTGTAGATGAACCACAGTTTCTTTAGCCAGTCCTCTGTTCTCGGATATTTAGGTTGTTTCCAGATTCTAGCTATAGTGAATAGCGCAGAGATGAATAAAGAAGTACAGATAGTATTTCTGCTATGTGTTTTTCGGTATCTTGGATATATTCCCAGGAGTGCTATTGCTGGATCAAATGGGAGCTCAATATCTAGCTTTCGGAGGAATGCCCATATTGTTCTCCAAAAAGGGCTGGACCAGTCGGCACTCCCACCAACAGTGGATGAGAGTCCCTTTTTTCCCCACATCCACGCCAGCACCAGTTGTTCTTGCTGTTTTGGATGTGTGCCAGTCTCTGTGGGGTGAGATGGTACCTCATTGTTGTTTTGATTTGCATCTCCCTGATGATTAAAGATGAAGAGCACTTTTTCATATGCCTTTTGGCCATTCGAATTTCTTCTTTTTGGAAGCTCCTGTTCATTTCTTCTCCCCATTTTTTGATGCGGTTGGCTGTTTTCTCCTTGTGAAGTGCTACCAGTGCCTGATATATCCTGGATATTAACCCCTTGTCAGATGGGCATTGGATGAATATCCTTTCCCACTCTGGATTGTCTTTGTATCTTGGTCACAGTTTCTTTTGAGGTGCAGAAGCTTTTCAATTTTATATAATCCCATTTGTTTATCTTTGCTTCCATTTGCTTGGTCAGTGGTGTGTCCTCTTTAAAGATACCTTTAGTTTCGATGTTGTAGAGCCGTTTCTCTTATGTTTTCTTCGATGTACCTTATAGATTCATGTCTGATGTTGAGATCTATAATCCATTTGATCTGAGTTTTGTGCATGACCTTAGAAGGAGGTCTAAGTTCATTTTTTACATGTGGCTGCCCAGTTTTCCCAGCACCATTTGTTGAAGATACTTTCTTTGCTCCACTTAATATTTTTTTGCTCCTTTATCAAAGATTAAGTTGTTATATTTGAGAGTGTGTTTCAGAAATTCAGTTCTATTCCATAGATCTACGGGTTTGTCTCTATACCAATACCACACTGTCTTAATTACAACTGCTCTGTAGTGAGCTTGAGGTTGGGGAAAGTGATACCACCTATCTTCTTTTTTCCCAAGGATTACTTTAGCTATTTGTGGGGGGTTTATTATTCCATACAAATTTCAGGAGTGTTTGTTCAATTTCTTTGAAGAACATCATGGGTATCTTTATAGGGACCACATTGAATCTGTATAAAGCTCTAGGGAGTATTATCATTTTGATAATGTTAATCCTTCCAATCCATAAGCAGGGAATGTGTCTCCATTTCTTCAGGTCCTCTTTTATTTCCTGAAGTAATGTTTTGTAGTTTTCTTTGTAGAGATCCTTTACATTCTTTGTCAAACTGATTCCTAGGCATTTGATTTTCTGCGGCACAATTGTGAATTGGATAGTTTCTTTAATGTCCCTTTCTTCTCTTTCGCTGTTTGCATATAGGATGACCATTGATTTTTGGGTATTGATTTTGTACCCTGCCACTCTACTATAGGAATGTATTATTTCCAGGAGCCTCTTGGTAGAGAGTTTCGAGTTTTCCAGGTATAATATCATGTAATCTGCAAATAGTGACAATTTGGCTTCTTCCCTTCCTATCTGGATGCTCTTAATGTCTTTTTTCTTTCCTGATTGCTATGGCAAGTACTTCCAGTACTATATTGAATAGAAGTGGTAAGAGTGAGCCGCCTTTTCTTGTCCCTGATATTAAGGGGAAGGCTTTCAGTGTTTCCCCATTAAGAATGATGCTTGCTGTGAGGTAGTAGTAGATGGCCTGGATTATCTTGAGGAAGGTTCCTTCAATCCCCATTTTACAGAGAGCTTTTATCATGAACGGGTGTTGAATCTTGTCAAATGCCTTCTCTGCATCTATTGATATGACCATTTGGTTTTTTATTTTTCTTTTATGTTGATATGATGTATTATGTTGATTGACTTGCGGATGTTGAACCATCCTTGCATTCCCGGGAAGAATACCACTTGGACATGGTATATAATATTTTTGATGACTCTTTGGATTCTATTTCCTAGTATTTTGTTGAAGATCTTAGCATCTGTGTTCATCAGGGAGATTGGTCTGTAGTTTTCCCTTTTTTGTTACTTCTCTATTTGCTTTGGGTATCAGGGTGATATGTGCATTGTAAAAACTATTTGGGAGTGTTTCTGTTTCTTCAATTTGCCGGAAGAGCTTGAAAAGAATTGGGAGTATGTTCTCTTTAAAGGTTTTGTAGAATTCACTGGTGAATTCATGTGGACCTGGGCTTTTTGTGCTTAGAGAGACTTTTGATTACTGATTCCGTCTCCTTGATGGAGATAGGTTTGTTGAGGTATTCCAAATCTTGTTGCAGTCTTGGGAGGCTATAGGAATTCAGGAATTTGTCCTTTTCTTCTAGGTTCTCTTGTTTCGTGGCATACAGGCTCTCATAATAATCTCTGATGATCTTTTGAATTTCTGTGATTTCTATTGTGATATCCCCGTTTTCATTTCTGATTCTATTTATTTGGGTTCTCTCTTTTCCTTTTCTTACTTAAGTCTTGCAAGTGGTTTGTCAATCTTGTTTATTGTTTCAAAAAACCAGCTTTTGGTTTTGTTGATCTTCTGGATTGTTTTTTGACATTCCATCTCATTGATTTCTGCTCTAAGTTTTATTATTTCATTCTTTCTGCTTGGGTTGGGCTTCTTTTGTTGATCACTCTCTAAGATCTTAAGTTGTGAAGTCAGACTTTTTGCGATGGCCTTTCCTTCTTTTCTGATGAATGCTTGAAGAGCCATGAGCTTGCCTCTTAACACTGCTTTTGCTGTATCCTACAAGTTCTGGTAATTCGTGTCTTCAGTCTCATTTGTTTCCATGAATCTTTGGATTTCCTCTTTGATTTTTTTTATGACTTGCTGGTTGTTCGCAGTGAGCTGTTTAGTTTCCAGGTACTTGGTATTGGTCTCCATTTTTGTGTACAATTAACTTCCATTTTCAGTGCCTCATGGTCTGAAAAAATAGTTGGCACAATTTCTATCTTCTTGATTTTATGGAGGTATGATTTATGGCTCAGCATGTGATCTATTTTGGAGTATGTTCCATGTGCACTGGAGAAGAAAGTTTATTCAGCTTTTTGGGGATGAAATGCCCTGTATATGTCTACCAGCCCTCTTTCTTCCATCTCTTCTTTTTAGGGCCAGTATTTCCTTGGTAAGTTTCAATATTGATCTATCCAGGGTTGATAGAGCAGTGTTGAAGTCTCTAACTACAATTGTGTTGCTGTCAATGTCTTCTTTGAAGTCTATTAATAGTTGTTTTATGTATTTTTCTGGTCCCTTGTTGGGTGCATATATATTTAATAGCATGATTTCTTCCTGATATATGTATCACTTGACTATTAAGAAGTGACCTTCACTGTTCCTTCTGACCTTCTTCAGCCAGATGTCTATGTTGTTGGATACCAGTATGGCTACACCAGCCTTTTTGGATGGGTTGTTTGAGTGAAGAATTGTTTTCCAGCCTTTATTTTGATCCTGTCTTTGCTCCGACTGTTCAGGTGTGTTTCTTGAAGGCAGCAGAATGTCAGATTCAATTTTTTGATCCATTTTGCCACTCTGTGTCTCTTAACTGGTAAATTTAGACCATTGATATTGAGAGAGATTATTGTCATGGAATTTTTGTGCCATCTTTCTGTATAGGTTGGTTGTTCTTTTGGGTTTTGTCTCGTCTTAGAGTAGATCTTTCAGTCCTTTTTAAGGTGGTTTTCAGTTTACAAAGTTCTTAAGCTGTTGTTTATCCAAGAAGTTGTATATCTGTCCTTCAAATCTGAGTGAGAGTTTAGCCGCATAAAGAATTCTTGCTGAGGCATTCATTTCATTGAGTTTTTTTACTATATCCCACCACTGCCTTCGGGCTTGGAGGGTGTCTTCTGAGAAGTCTGCTGAAAGTCGAATGGCTGCTCCTTTGTATACAATTTCCTTCTTTGATCTTGCTGCCTGAAGAATTATGTCTCTGTCTATGGCATCCATTACTTTGACTAGGGTGTGTCTTGGGGTCTTTCTATTGGGGTCTCTTCTTGCAGTTATGTGTAGGGCTTCTTGGATCTGGATGCCTTCATCCATTAACTCGGGAACTTTTCAGCCAGGATGTTTTTAACTGTTTAAATTTTCTTGGAGTTACTTTCCTGTCCTTCTGGGACTCCGATGATTCTTAAGTTGTTCCTCCTGGCTTCATCCCATTGTTCTCTGTTCCGTTGCTGATCCATTTTCCAGTCTTTTTCCATTTTATGTAGTTCTCTGAGTGCTTTCTGCAGCTCATCTTCAGTCTCACTGATTCTCTTTTCCGCTGCTGTCATCCTACTGTTGAGAGTCCCGATTGATTGTGTTTTTCATTTCATCTACTGAGTTTTTAAGTGATGATATTTCTATTTGCATGGTTCTCATTTCTGCTCTCATTTCCTCCTGTAATTTATTGACTGCCCTTTCAACTGCTTCGTTTATGTTCTCCTGTATTTTATTGGGCATCTGCTCCACTTTTTCGTTGAACTCGTAAACATCCTACCAATTTCTTCTCTAAATTCATTGTCAGTGAAATTATGCATGTCTGCATTCTTTTCTGAGTCTTCAGGGTTGATTTTTTTCAACTGTTCTTCGAACTGGGGATCTGCGTTGTTTACCCATGGTGTTGCGGTGTTCAGGGATAGATTTCTCTAGCTACTGTTTCTTTTTCTTGAGGATATTACCTTCCCTTGGTGTTGAATTTCCTAGTTTTTGTATTAATAATCAGCCTTGTGAGTGGCCACCTTAGGCCAGCCGCACCCCCAGGGCGAATACCTAAGGCTGAGACAGGCCAGTGTGAGAGTTCAAAATACAGTTGGCTTTTCAATATTGGATATATAATTATTTGTAATTGCTGTCTTCTTGATATATAATTCTTGATATATAATTACTTTTAATTATTTTAATGATTTTCTTGAACTCCATTTGAGATTTAAAAAATGTAAAATATATTTTGTCTGAAATAAATAATTAGTATATATAGCTTAGCATTTGCTTGACTAAGTCTTTTTCCATCTTTATGTAAATCCTCAATGATAAAGCAAATCCCTTGTAAAACAATATTTTTGGACCTTGACTTTTTATTACTAAATCTAAATTCTAAAAATGACAGAAGCCTACTAATTCTTTTCTCAGTAGTGTTCATTCTTCTGATGAGGTGCATAAGGTATTGCTTCCATTTAATTTTTTGGAAATATGTTTCCATTTCATTTGTTGGAAAAAAGAAAGCACTGGGTTAATATCTCAGGGAAGTACCAATAACAAGGGATAGAATTTTTAAAATTTTCTTTTTTTTTCCCTTGGAATTTTTTCTGCTAAATTCACACTTCTGTTTTGTGCATTGAACTTTTTCCTCCACTAGGACTCTTAACATATTAACCATGATTGTTTTCCATACTGTCATAATTCCATAATTTGTGTCATGTTGGAATCTTTTTCCTAATACTTGCTTGTCTCTAAGTATTAAATACATTAAAATTTCTTTTGCCTGTTAGCATGCCTTGCAAAAATTTTTTTGCTAAACTTCTATTTGGTGATAGAAGTTGAGGTAAATAGATTTTACCCTGAGGTTTTGTGTTAATATATTGAGCAGTTGTATTGTAGTTGATGTTTGCTGTATTTGTAGAAGGCAGAGATTTTTGAAATCTGCCTTTGTCTTTACTTTTTTATTTTCTGTTACCTTTGAAATTTACTCCTGTTTCCTGAAGCTCATTTGACTATAATATACCATCACAACAGTGATATGTGCATATCTGGTGTTATGTATAGGGAGGAAAACATCTCTAAGTCTTACTTTTCTGTGGGGTTTGAACTTGTGACCGGGGCTGTTGTCGTCACAGTTTGTTTGTTTGTTTGTTTGTTTGTTTGTTTTTTGCTTCATCAGTACTCAGGATTTACTCCTGGATCTACACTCAGGCATTCCTCCTGGTGGATTATATACTCAGGGGATTATATAGGGTACTGGGGATCAAACCCAGATCATCTGCTTGCAAGGCAAATGCCCTACTTGCTGTACTATCACTGTGGTTCCCACAAATGCTTCTAAACTGAAATTGACTTGATCACTTTGACTTCCTTTAGGTCATCGATTTACTGGAGCAGGCACCAGTAACATCTCAATATGTCCTGTCACATGCGAGATAGCCCAAGAGCATCTGCCCACTCCAGGAACATAAAGAGATTGAGATTAAGCTCCATAATTAAGGAAAGCAACAATGAAGAAGAGACAAATTAGGTAAAAGTCTTCTTCTTGGATGGGATAATGCTTTCTTAGATTCTCCTCCTTTGGAGAAGAGTTTTATTTGAAGTGGAGAGTACTCTGGTTGTACTTTGAAAAGTTACTTGTTTCTGCTCTCTGGCAGAATCACAGAGGACATTTATGTCTTTACCTTGAGACCCTGGGAAGTTTCCTAGGATGTCTTTTATACTTGGTTGCCAGGGATTTCATACTCTCATGAAAATCCACACAATATATTCAATAGCTCTTCTAGGTTGTGACTGTGGTAGTGTTAGGTCAACATAAGCTGTGATTTTAGATATTCACCTGTCTTTCTTGATTTTGGATGGTAGTTTGCTCTGTGATCTCAGTTCTCTGGTGGACTCAAATAAAAAAAAACTTGGATATCAGTTTGTCCACCCTTATCACTGTAGATAGGGATAATTCTCTGCCTAATGGAATGGAAACTAAAGTGTCCACATTACTTTATCAGTCAAAATCATTTTAAACTCTCAGTCAAATAACACTCAATATCTCTATGCAAACAGAAAAATAATTATACCTCCTTAATACATTACCCTAAATTCCCTTATGAAACTGGTTCAGAAACTTGAAATGACTTACTCTACTACCTTACGGTCATCAGTAGCTATATTGGACACAGAGACATCAGCTAGGGGACCAATCCACTTATAATATATAGTGCCTGCTTAATTTTTACTCAGTTACTCAATTACCTATTACAGACATAGGTGTCTATATTTTATATTGATGTGTAGTCCAGAGGCATCAAGATGAGGTTAGGGTCTACGACAGGATAGAGCAACCACTTTTGTTTCTTTTCCATGCATGCTCTAGATCCTTCCCTGTTTTCTAGATCTCTGAATAGCTACTTGAGATAAGAGGAGACCATGTGGTTCAAATAGAGGAAGAGTGGAGGTAAGAGTAGAGAAGAAAAGTCCTGGAAATCATTGTCCTGCCTATATACATACAACAAAGAGAGAGAAAGTACCATGGAGAAAGACATAACTCTCCTCTGGAATCCATTTTGATTATACCTTTGAATACCTTTGCCAACAAAGGTGGTCATTGAGTGACAAAGCCCCTCATTTGGATATGGTTCTTATTCTTGGCTCCAACAGCCAGTATAGTGCAGCTAATTTGGGCATCAGACTCTGAGTTTTGTTCTCACTTACCTGCTGTATGACATCAGGAAGTTACTGGGACAATCCTTGCTTCTTTAATCTTTATATCTGTTGAAATAATGGTGCTTTAGAGGAAATACTTATGGTTAATGATCTCTTCTCTGTTTTGTCCATGTCAGTCCTATCAATATGTTATGAGTTCACTTTCTCTTCATGACTCATCTTTAGCTTTTCAGGTATAGAGCCACAGATGAGGGGAGATGATGATTTGGGGAGCCAGTTTTACATCCCTCTGTAAATTACCAACATCTAAAATTAAATCCAACCTCAGACTCTGCAAAGTTTTGCTAATATACTGAGACCAGCAAATAGCACCTTATGTTTTGTGCCTACACAGTGTGGCCCAAGATGTGCCTTTCTGGTTTGGCATTGGTGCCCCTCAGACACTTCCCCCCCCTCCTGCCCCTGCCTTTCTCACATGTAATTATATCTTTTGGTTATTGACTTTTGTGTAATTGTAGCATTGAGCTTTGAAACTGTGCCCAGAGGCCTGTGGGCCTTGGGCATGTTTAAAACGTCTAATAAATAGAGGGAAATAAATGAACAGAGTGAAAAATAAATGGTCCAGTGCTATTTGGAGGAAACCCCAAAGTGATTGCCTGCTTGCTAGAACAGGAATAATTTTAGAGCAAGTCAACAACATAAATAAGATTAATGAAAACATTTTGCTTAATAAACACACCAGATTTGTACTCCTAACTTTTTGCCTGGGTCTTTGCTTCATAAGAACTGTCTGAGAACCCTCTGCTGGTGAATGAAGGTCCTTGAGCAGAAACGAGCGTAGGTAGTAATAATTTTTCCCTTTTGTCTCTCAGAGGACCAGGCATTTGGAAGCTGTGTTCTCTCTAAATTTTCCTTTACTAGTCCCACTGAGAAATGGAAGAGTCACAGTAACCTTCACTTCTAAAAAAAGTATATACCTAATACTTAATGTTTGTAAACCTTTTATTTTGTTCCTGGATGTACTTTGTACTGTTTTCTTATCAATATATTTTAGTGGCCCCGCAGAGCCATGATCACATGGAGCCATTTTCACTGGTTGTTTAACCTAAGGCCAGAAAGAACTCATAACCATGTCCTTCATGTGTTTTAATGAGTGATTAAGCAAGGTCTTTATAGATTCTTTGTATCATATCTAATTGATCTCTTATATCAATTCCTTATAATGATTTCTAAAACTATAATCTATACCCATCCACAGGCAGATAAATAGTATTTTTATTTGCATGCTTTTTTGTGTCACCTTACGTAGAGCTTCTTTTTTATTTTATTATTATTTATTTAAATATTTTTATTATACCACCATGAAGATATACAATTACAAAGCTGTTCATGTTTGGGTTTCAGTTATGCAGTTATGCAGTGTTTCAGTGCCCATTTCCTACCACCAATGTCCCCAATTCCCTCCCCACTCCTCCGGCCTGTCTCTGGCAGGCACTTTAACTCTTCTCTCTCTCTTTCTCTCTCTCCCTTCTCTTACACATTGTGGCTTGCAAAACATACATTTAGAGGTTATCACTAATATCCCTTTGCCTACATTCAATGCTCAATTGTAGGCTGGTATTATCATTTCCAACAATTATTAGCACACTGTTCCTTTCTCTGACTTTCCTAACCTCTGACTCCCACACACTTGCAGTTCATTCCACCCATTGACAAGGCCTCCTGATCCATGTTTTGCCTAGCCTTGGATATTGGTATCATAATATATATAATAGATATATATCTATTATATATATCTATTATATAATATATAATGATATATCTAATATATGTTATATATTAGATATAAAGAACATATATTCTTTATATTTTAGATATAAAGATATAAAGATAATACATAAGATATATTTTTATATCTTAGATATAAATAATATATATTCTTTATATCTTAGATATCTTTATATCTTAGATATAAATAATACATATTATTTATATCCAAGATATAAAGAACATATATATTATTTATATCTTTATATATTATATATAATAGAATATATATATTCTTTATATCCATCAAATAAATGCAGTCATTCTATAGCTGTCCTTTTCCTTCTGGTTAATTTCACTGTACATGATCCTCTCCATTTCCATCCATTTATAGGCAAATTTCATTACTTCATTTTTTCTTAACAGCTGCATAGTATTCCATTGTGTAGATGTACCATAGTTTCTTTATCCAGTCTTCTGTTCTTGGGCACTCTGGTTGTTTTCAGATTCTGGCTATTGTGAATAGTGCTGCTATAAACAAAAGTGTAGATGGTGTTTCTACTGGGTTTTTTTTTAACTTCACAGGGTATATTCCCAGGAGTTGTATGGCTGGGTCAAATGAGAGCTCAATTTCTAGTTTTTGAAGATATGTGCATATTGTTTTCCTAAAAGGTTGTACCAGTCAACATTCCCACCAAGAATGAATGAGTCCCTTTCTCCTTGAATCTGTGCCAACACTGGTTGTTTTTGCTCTTTTGGATGTGTGCCAGTCTCTGTGGTGTGAAATACCTCATTGTTTTTGATTTGTATCTTCCTGATGATTAGTGATGATGAGCATTTCTCATATGCCTTTTGGCCATTTAAATTTCTTTGAGGAACTTTCTGTTCTTATCCCCATATTTTTATGGTGTTAGCTGTTTACTTCTTGCAAAGTTCTGCCAGTGACTGATTTATCCTGAATATTATCCCCTTATCAGTTGGGTATTGGGTGAATATTCTTTCCCATTCTGTGGACTATCTTTGTATCTTATTCACTGTTTCCTTTCAGATACAGAAGTTTCTTAGTTTCATGTAGTCCCATATGTTTAGCTGGATTTCTAAATGCTTTGTTAGTGAGTGGTGCTTCATCTTTGAAGATGCCTTTAGCTTCAATGTAGTAGAAGAATTTTCCTATGTTTTCCTCAATGTGCTTTATGGATTCAGATCTGATTATGAGATCTTTAATCCATTTTGATTTGATATTTGTCCATGGTGTTAGAGGTCCAAATTCATTTTTTACACATAGCTGTCCAGTTTTTCCAGCACCACTTGTTGAAGAGGCTTTCCTTGCTCCATTTCAAGTACAGCCTCTATTAAGAAATAACTGAGCCATAAGTTCTTAGAGTATTTTGTTATTGACAATATTCATGAATAGAATGGTGTAAAGAGGCAGAAACGGGTAATTACAAACCTTGTTCAGATCCTAGTTCTGTACATGGTTCATGCTTCGTCACATCTGGGCCTCAGACCTTCAGCTGTTGTAATGATTCTGGAGGAACATTTGTGTCCATGGAGTACAGGGATGTGAAGCTACGAATACCTGAGAGAATAACTGAGGGCTCCAAGGTAGTGTGTAAATATTAGTTGTGATTAATTTTCCCACCATCCTTGAATATAATTGACACAAGAAGTTTGATCCCCATAAATGAAGGAATAAAACTGAGTATTGCAAGCCTGGCTCAGACTTTTCTTTCTTTTTATTTTAATTTCTTTTATTATACCACCATGGGATATACAATTACAAAGATGTTCATGTTTGAATTTCGGTCATATAGTGTTCCAGCACCCATTCCCCCCATCAGAGCCCATTTCTCATCACTAATGTCCCCACTTCCCTCCCCTTCCCCTAGCCTACTTCTATGGCAGGTTCTTTATATCTTTTCTCTCTCT
This sequence comes from Cryptotis parvus, assembly GCA_021461705.1. Lineage (NCBI taxonomy): Eukaryota > Metazoa > Chordata > Mammalia > Eulipotyphla > Soricidae > Cryptotis > Cryptotis parvus. The sequence goes on along the minus strand of JAJIBD010008571.1, from coordinate 55,904 downwards.
CCTCTCTCTCTTTCTCACTTCCTTTTTACTCATTGTGGATTGCAATACATGCATTTAGAGGTTATCATGTATATCATTTTGCCTATATTCAATGATCAGTTCTAGGCTGGTATCATTTTCAACAATTATTAGCACACTGTTTCCTTCTCTGTCTTACCTAACCTCTAACTCCCACATGTTTGTGGTACACCAGGTTTTGAGATATTGCACGGGCACTTTGCACCCATGTGACATGGGGATCAGGATGTGTTCTGCTGTGGAGTTCGCACCTTGAGGATGACTGTGGTTGTTTTTCACGAAATATTCTGGCTTCTGAGAGTCTGGGGGTGGCAGGCAAGGAGCAAAACCTACCCTAATTCCAAGACGCCCCATCATCCTAGTTCAGGGAGGGCAGGCAGAGACTCCACCTGCACCTGAGTACCTGGTGTCTGGCCTAGAGCTTTAGCAGCCCCTTTTTCTTATGGAGAAACTTGCCAGTTTGATGCTTGAGCTTGCCCTGATGGCTCCTGGACCTGTCTTGCTACACAAAGTGAAGCTCTGATCTTAGCTGGAGCAAAGAACACTTCAGTAATGAGCCGAATTTGAGACAGGATTAGGTAGGTAAATCCCCCAATATCTTTTACCCTTTTAGGGAACAATTCTACAATTTAACACCAACTCTCAGAAAACCTGGGAAGGTTTGTGGGGAAGATTCAGCTCTAACGACCAGAGTAGCAGCATGCTTGCTAACACTCATTCCTGTTGACACTATACGAGCTCATAGTACTTCCTAGGGTGACCCCAGGGACACTGCCCACCACCTGTTCTTGAGTGACTCACCTCAAATCCTCATGCATGAGCTGGTTTTGGAAAGCCCCAACAAGATTGTTGAGACCCTGTTGAGAAAAAGGTTTTCTTGAGCTTGTTGCTTGGTTGTGAGCCCCTTCCCAACTTCCTGTACACCTAGCCCCATCCTACCAGATGCCCACCTACTCTTGCTTAGTGACTTTCCACCTGTGTCTTTCCATCTATGGCCCTCTTGGACTCTCCTGAGGAAACTGGTTGAGTAGCACTGCTCAAGGCACTTGGCGTTAGTAATGCACAGTCATTTGTACTAAGATGCAGAAGAGGCCATGAGCCTTTGCTACAGAGATACACAATCATAGTAGTATCGAATTTAATGTACAAGAACCTAAAAAGATGACTTTATATGACTTTTTTGGTGGCAAACAAAAATTGGTAAGCAAACCACCCTTTTAATCCCCTTCCCTTATATTAATAGGGCATGATTTGAAAAGGCAGAAATGAATAAATGAAAGTCACAAAGCTTGGGGCTGGAGAAATAGTTGGGTGGGCAAAGTGCTTGCCTTGCATGTGGCCTACTGGGCTGGATCCCCAGCATCCCATTTGGTCTTTTAAGCACCTGCAGGAGTGATTCCTGAGTACAGAACCAAGAGGAACTCCTGAACATTGGGAGATGTGGGCCAAAGAGAAACAAAGAAAAAAAGAGAAAGAAAGAGAGAGAGAGAGAGAGAGAGAGAGAGAGAAAGAAAGTCACAAAGCCAATGAGATTTGAGAGGTTCAGATGTTCTCACAATGATAGGAGTGTTAAATACTTTTCCTAAATTATGATAAACAACTATATTTATTTATACTTATAATTTGTAGTTTCTTTGGGCTTAATTTCTATTATTTAGTAGAATAGAAAGAGTTGAGATTTAAAAAAATGTTCTGATAACCCCAAAATAATTATCTTTATAATAAAAAAGCAATAAAAAGATGACTTTTCTGCTATGGGAAATTGATCTAAAGTTAATCAAAACAAAGAAGGTGAAAGAAACTGTTTGGATTTTTTATTTCTTTCCTTTAAGGAGAACATCTATTTTTTTCTTTTTGTGTCACACCCGGCAATGTTCAGGAGTTACTCCTGGCTTTGCACTCAAAAATTACAACTGGTGGTGTTCGGGGACATCGTGGGATGCCAGGGATGGAACCCAGGTTCGCCACATGCAAGACAAACACTGTACCCACTAGACTATCCCTCCAGCCCCAAAAAGAGAACAGCTTTTAAAGAACAAAATTTGGTACTCATTTGTTTAAGATTCAAATAACACTTAAGTTTTGGAGGACCCATTAGAAATCATTTAGCAGCTTATGACACATTCTCTCTTTAGTTTAAATACCATGTAGCTTGGTGTGCTGGGAAAACTAGGAGATGGGAAAATCCTTTTAGTAAAGATCAACCTATTTTGAAGATTCTGCAAAGTATTAAAAGTTTTGAGACATAAATTTAGAAGTGGTCAGATAGTGGACACAATTGTCTTGAATTTGGCCAACCTGTATTTGATCCCTGCCACCACAAGCAATTCCCCAATCCCTACCAGGATTGATTCCCTGAGCACAGAGCCATGAGTAAGCCTGAAGTACCACCTGGTGTGGCCCCCAAAAGCAAAACCAAACCAAACCAAATCTGTAGGGTAAAACTTGCAGGCAAATACTCTTGATTTTGATGTAAATAAATATTGTAAAATGGATTATTCAGGCAGTTACTGAATGTTTAATAAAAGGAATTAATCATCAGAAGGATCAACAATAGGGATTTTCTGATTGTATGTGAGTCACCTTATTTTGAATTTGCAGTGTTATTAGCAGATGTGAACAAGATGCTGTTTTACTCAGTGGCTTTTAGGACACCCCAGAGTACATGTTGATTTTCTGCATATTATCTTTTTAATTTGTGTGTGAAATAAGATGATGCTCTCAATTAGAGGATTGAGCACTCATTGTGTGGTCAGCGGATTTCTCTTTAAACTATGTCTGCTACCCGTCAGTCTAGGAACGATGAGATTTAGGAGGTCTTAGTATCAGATTGGGTTCAAATACTAGCTCCCGGCTTTCTGAATAGATCATGAAACTGTTTCCTTAGCTACAAAATCAAAGTGAAAAAAACCCAAGTTATTTTATAGTGTTTTCTGATGCTTAGATGAGGCCAAAGGAATTTCTAAATGATGAATTCTTAAATAAATGATAGTGCTTATGCATGGAGATGTTTAAATTTCCAGTCTTTGTGGGAAAATATAAATCCAGAACACATCTCTGAGTGCTTATTTGTGTCAGAATAAAATGCAAATGATTATTTGCCTTTAAAGAGAGTTGACTACTTTGCAAAATAAAAGACCAATTCATTTATAAATTAAGCATATGACTACTTGACCTGGTGGTTTATGAAAAGACTGCTGAGTTAGACAAAGGGTGTGCAAACTACAGTTCCTGCAGTTAAATGAACTTGGATTGGCTCACAGGCCTACCCACTCCCTGGCTTGGTTAGGGCTCTTTCCCAACGTTGCTGGCAGCTTCCACTTGGAGTTCTTAAGACAGACTTCATGGTTCAAAAGCCAAAAAAATATATATCTGGCTGTGTAGAGAAAAGTTTTCTGAATCCTAGCACCCCAACTCTAAAGTGTCTGTGTACCATGATCTACCCATATATAGTCACACTTGGGAAGGACATTTCAGCAAAGATAAGGGGATTCTAGAGTTTCAAATTGTAGTCATCAGAATGGGAGTCCAATTCTCAGGCGGTATGCACATTTTATCCACCAAAGTCACAAGAGAGTTATTAATTTTCGTAGGCCTGCAGAGAGCATAAAACAAAGAATCATGGCTTTAGAGCATGAATTTAAAAAATATCGTTGGTGTGGGAATTCAAGGAGTTGGTCTCCAGAGTAACTTGGGGAGGGAGACTCCAAAGAGAAATGGAGTGTTTGGGGACTGCCTGGTTGATATCTTCCTGTCTAACTTGGATGTCAAAACTAGGCCAACCCCATAAAAAGTCCAATCATTTGCGAGATCTTGGGAAATTCTTGCAACTTCCAGAAGCTATCAGTATTATTCTGGTGAAAAAATATATTGCTTACAATAATTGCTTTGTGCTAAGAGCCTTGACACATTCACCTCTATGTAGTAGTTTTAATTTCTTAACTGATAACTGCCTTTTCAGAAAAAGGAACCAATATCCTCTCTCCTTGCTCTACATTTCCACTGCACCCAACCTCCCTGAAGAAGTATTAGCAGAATTCTACGTAATTCCAAGAGTACTGCCAAGCAAGTGGGTCAAGGTGTAATGAAGATATTAAGAAATTCATTGTGGTGAATTCTGATTATAAGTTAGATCTGGTAGACTGCTAAACTATGACAATGAAGATGAAAACTTGGGTTTATTCTATATTTTCTAGAGGAGGGGGAGCTTTGATTCATTTTGTGCTGGTGAATGTGGGAGGGGGGGTAATGGGGGAGTAGAAAACTAGCCTGATGGAGTCTGTTGAAAGTGACATGAGATTTAGGTCTTTAGAACTTTGTGCCAGCTAAAGGTGCATGAACTGACACTAAATCATTGAACTCAAGAGTTGGAAACGTTAGTGGCGATTCATGTCAAACTTTCCAATTTCAACCCATTCTGTCAGTGATCCAAATGAGGCAGAAGAAGTGATTTTGCTCTTACTGCACATGTAGTTTCCAGGAACACACAGTGTAGACCGTCACGCTGGGCTCCAGTGATTGGTGTTCCTCAACACAGCATTCCAAAGCTTGGGAAAGGGAACAGAAGGAATTGGGCTAATGGTGTATGAGCTGAGAGAATCCTTTTGTGTTACATGAGCCTGTTCACTTCTAAGGAAGCCTCAGACAAGCATGGAGGAAACAACAGCTTGAAACAGATCTGAAAAGAAAATCACTGCCACACAAGAAGCCCAAGAAACCCCGAGGAAAATGTTTTTCCAGTGATTGATTGTCACTAGAAGGTTTTGTTTATTTTTATAATAGGTTTATGTTTTTGGCTTTGGTTGACAATTTCTGCACCTTTTCACCAAAGTACCTAACACCCTCCTCCACTGACTAGAAATTTTTTTAGTCATTTTTAGTGAGGAAATTCTTAACAGTCAACAGGGAAAACAAGTACAAGCGGTCTGTCATTTTTTTTTAATCTGTCCGAATCTTACCAGGCACGTGGCCTGGGGTGCTCCTGACTGGGAGGCAGTGAGCAAAGACTGGATGCCAGGGCTAGGATGGGGTTTACAGACTGTATTTAAAGACTGTTTTGGCATGGGGTTTTAAAGACTGTGTTGTAAGAGTGATACAGGTAATCAAATAAAGCAAATGGGGACTGTGTGGGAGGCAAGAGTAAAAGGCATCCATCTTATCATAGGCAACAAATGATTCTAATTACATATTTACAATGTGTTTAAGTCAGTTGTCCATATCGTAGGATGGTTCTGAATGCTATCAAAATAATGCTTTCACACCTAAATTAATCTTGAAGGAAAACCAATAGCAATGAATGGAAGAGAAACATGGGTGCCAAGAATAGATGAAACCATGGGCCAGACAAGCTTTCACAGCCTCCAGCCTCGACCCTGGAGGAAATGGGAGACGATTCGCAAAGGGACAGATCAGCCGCAACCAATAGGGGCAGTATCTTACTATGAAGGGTAAGGGAAGCTCATCTAGTTTTGCACTGGTCTTTCCCTCTTGTCCTCCCTCATGCAGAGATGCTCAGTGGAAATAGCAGAGCAGCAGCAAATAGATCCATTCACCTTGCTCCCATCTTTCAGCCCTATCAGGAAGCAGATCATCCCTGGGAGTCTGATCCTTGGGGCTGAATGGGGAGGGGAATTGCTAGGTTCCTGGTCAGTTGGCTGTGTTAGTTCCTAGGCTTTCTACAGTCTCATCTTTCCCTTTATATCATCTGAGTTGAGAGATGTAGTTGGTATCCTTGTGGGTAAATGAGCTCTCTTGCCAAAATAACCATATATGAGGGTTGCATGCCTTAACATTTAATAGGTATATTAGAAGTTGACTCAGCATTCAAAACAAGTATGACAAAATAGTAAAGCCACAAGTGGAATAAATGGAGTAGCTATGGAAGAAAAAAATAGTAAAAAACAAAATAAGAAATAATATGAGTTAAGATTTTAAAGACTACATGGATAAACAGAAGGATGAAAAATAAATTTATGAATTATAAGAGTACATTGAGAAATTTTTTTCAAAAGGCAATTGCAATGTTAAAGCAATATGAGATATATAAATAAAATAAGCAAATATGTGTAGTAAAAAGAACAACTGGCAATATCTAGTAATAGGACAATAAAAAAAGAAAAATACTATGAACAAATAATGGAGATAATTTATTCAAAAAGAGAGAAAATAGATAGGTATGAAAGGCTGATGGATTGCAAAGAAAAGTAAAGCACAACTCTACACATAATTTTCTAATATATTAGACCATGAATAAAGGTCTGGAAAATGATGATCAAGTACAACAAATTGGAACCAGACTTTTCAGTGGCACCAGAATGCAAGAAAATAGTAAAGTGGCATGCTTTTAATTCAAAAGGAAAAAAATTTGAAATTAGATTTTTCATCTAACAAAATTCTCACTCAAGTGTGAAGAGTAAGAGAAATATTCCCAAACTTGTATGTCTCAGAGAGTTTATCTTAAAAAGGCACACTTTGGTTTTTGTTTGGTTGGTTTTGGTTTTTAGTCCACACCCAGCAATGCTCAGGAGTTTCTCCTGGCTTTGTACTCAGGAATTACTCTGATAGTACTTGGGAGAGAGGTGGTGGGTGGGGATTGGGGATCTTTGAAGGCATTTTTTGGAAGGGAACAACTCAAGTCAGAGGTGGAATATATTTGGGAGATTGTATGAAAGATACGATCACGATCACGATCACAATCTTCCCGTTAATCATCTATTTGCTAGAGCGGGCACCAGTAATATCTCAATATGTCCTGTCACATGCTGTAGAGCCAAGGGCATCGGCTTGGTACAGGAACATAGAGCCTCAAACCATTATATTAGGTCATGAGAATGATCTAATATAATTGTTACTGGCATTTGGCATATCAAATACAACACGAGCAGCTTGCTAGGCTTGCCGTACGGGAGGCATACTCTATAAACACCTCCAAATAAAGCCTTTATTGATGAACCGGCAGCCGCAAGCGGCCACGTGAGGCTGTGATGGGCTGGTCGGCTGGGTGGAGTTCTGATGAGAGGGAAGTCCAATGTGGAAAATGGCGGGCGCCCATGGAGTGGGTGGGGGTCGTCCTGGCTTTGTTGTGAGGTTCTGCCAGGGTGGTGGGCCAAGGCTGGAACCCACCATGCCTCCCGACTGCCTCATGAACGGCTGGGCACAGGGAGAGCAAGGAACTGCTCTGCCCCATGTCTGAGAGTCTCTGGACCAGCATACCTGGGCCGGATTGAGGAAAAGAAACTGCTGCAGGGTGGGTGTCGATGATCCGGGCTGTGATGGGCTGGTCGGCTGGGTGGAGTTCTGATGAGAGGGAAGTCCAATGTGGAAAATGGCGGCGCCCATGGAGTGGGTGGGGGGTCGTCCTAGCTTGTTGTGAGGTTCTGCCAGGGTGGTGGGCCAAGGCTGGAACCCACCATGCCTCCCGACTGCCTCATGAATGGCTGGGCACAGGGAGAGCAAGGAACCGCTCTGCCCCATGTCTGAGAGTCTCTGGACCAGCATACCTGGGCCGGATTGAGGAAGAAACTGCTCCAGGGTGGGTGTCGATGATCCGGGCGGTGATGGGCTGGTCGGCTGGGTGGAGTTCTGATGAGAGGGAAGTCCAATGTGGAAAATGGCGGCGCCCATGGAGTGGGTGTGGGGTCGTCTGGCTTGTTGTGAGGGTTCTGCCAGGGTGGTGGGCCAAGGCTGGAACCCACCATGCCTCCCGACTGCCTCATGAACGGCTGGGCACAGGGAGAGCAAGGAACCGCTCTGCCCCATGTCTGAGAGTCTCTGAAGGCATTTTTTGGAAGGAACAACTCAAGTCAGAGGTGGAATATATTTGGAGATTGTATGAAAGATACACTGAGAGCAAACTGATGAGGTCTTGGGGTACTAGAGAGTTCCCGGGTGTGGGGTGTGGATGGTGGGATGTGAGTGCTAACAGACCACTGCTTTGTTTCAGGAGAAGAAGCAGGTCATGGACGGTTGATTTCAGCAGACTTGAAAACTCACCATGACCAAGCAGTACGGACTGGTGCATTTTCACCACATACATTGCTATACTATTATGACTATACTTTTGTTATACTACATAGATACTCTACTATACTACATGCTTATTCTCCATTCAGGTGACTCTGGACCTTGGTGTCATAGGCTTGATTCCTTCTGAGGCATCTGACATCTTCTCAGGTTGCAGATCTTCTGCTCCTTGGAACATGCCTTGGCTTTTCCTCTGTATGCAAGAAATCTCTACACAGGTCTCCAGTCAGACTGGATTAGGACACACTTCTAAAAAAGAATGTCATTTTTAGTGTAGATATTCCTGTTTATAAATATAGTCACATTCTCAAATACTGGGTATTGGAGCACTGACAATTTTGTAAATTCAGCTTGTAACGTTCCTTTGTCCCCTATTCACAGTGACCAATGCTTGCTCTGACTTTTGGGGTGAAGGCCATTGTTAATCGCTACATTTATTTTTCTTTTTCCAATTGAAGTAACATTGGTTTGAACAACTATCTACATCTAGGAGTGATTGTTATATATATATTTACTGTATCACTGTCTTCCCATTCATCATCGATTTGCTTGAGTGGGCACCAGTAACATCTCCGTATGTCCTCTTTCATGCAAGTAAAGCCCAAGGGCACCTGTTTGCTCCAGGAACATAAAGAACCTCAAACCATTCCATCAGGTCATGGGAATGAGGTCTATAATTGTTACTGGTATTTGGCATAAAATACGACATGGGTAGCTTGCCAGGCTCTGCCATGAGGTAGTATACTCTTGTAGTCATCTCTAAATCCAGCATTTATTGATGAACCACGCGGCTGCAGCCGTGTGAGCTGGGCTGTGATAGGCTGGTCTGCTGGGTGGAGTTCTGACGAGGGGGAAGTCCAGATATGGAAAATGACGGCCCTCATGGAGTGGGGGGGTCGACTGGCTTGTGGCAAGGCTCTGCTGGAGTGGCGGGCCAGGGCTAGAACCCGCCATCCCCTCCCGGCACCTCGTGAGCAGCTGGGCACAGGGAGAGCCAGTAGCAGCTCTGCCCCTATGTCTGTCTCTGGATCAGCATACCTGGGCCGGATTTAAAAAGACTGCAGCAGGGTAGATCTCGATGAGCTGGGCTGTGATAGGCTGGTCTGCTGGGAGGAGTTCTGACGAGGGGGGAAGTCCGGATGTGGAAAATGGAGGCCCCTCATGGAGTGGGGTTCATCTGGCTTGTTGCGAGGCTCTGCTGGGGTGGTGGGCCAGGCCTAGAACCCACCATCCCCTCCCGGGCACCTGTGGAGTGGCTGGGCACAGGGGAGAGCCAGTAGCAGTATATTTGAAATTTTTAACTTTATTTAAATACCATGATTTACAAAGTTGTTCACAATGCAGTTATTTCAGGTATTCATATTCCAACACCAGTCCCACCACCAATGTGCCCTTACCACCACCAATGTCCCGAGCTTCCTACCTGTTCCCAGTCTGCTCCCTTAGTAGGCATTAATTAATTTACTTTATATTGCTTATTACAACTTATATCATGTAGTGGTGTTGCTAAAGTCGTGACCTTTTTACTGAGCTGTTACATGCAAGTTGGGCCACTTGTGTTATTGCTTTCACTTACTGAATTTATTGATCATAGTGGGCTTCTACTCAATTCTTTTTAGCAAAGTTGTTTGTGCTAATTTGTTACAGACATTTAATATTCAACCCCAACCCCATCACATTGCAACTTGACATCACCATTATTCCTAATCATTATTTCCAATCCTATAGCAGACCTTAAGTAATTTATGTTGTATCAGTTGTTATGGATAATTTTCTAAAAATGTTCAAGAAATGTTTTCTTTGAAGAAAGTGAAAGTTTTTCAATCTCACCATGGAACCTTTAAGCCCTTGTATAAGAAATTACTGATATGTTGTTACAAGATAGGCATTGTGAGTATATGCTTTGTTATTGGTTGCCTTCTACTTTACATCCTATTAAATGTGTTGTACTACTTGGTATATGAGTACTGTAGTATTTGAGATTTCCAAACACTAGTGCTCCAGGAATTCCAAAAGTTTTAAGGAGGTGATAAAAAGTTGGAGCTAAATTTTTAAGTGGATGGTGGCTTTGGGGCATGGGTGTGACGACTGGACCTTTCGGGAAGTACAGGGAAATGGGAGGAGATAACCGTCCCAGTCCCTGTGAAAGCCTGAAGATTTCAATTGCAAAACTCACATACCTGAGTTTTTCAACAGAGTAATTTCTGATGAGACTCATCCTGAGCAGTGGAATTTGGCCTTGAATGTGGCTATGATGATGTAGTGTGGAGATTTTCAGCTGCTGGGGCTTTGTTGGGACTGGCCAGGGCTCCCTTCCCTTCCAGTATGCCCTAGTAGACTCAGCCTGGAGCAGGGTCTGGTGGCATCTCTGCCTGATATATACGTTGATTTACTAGATCACTAGATCACTAGACATCCCGTTGTTCATCGATTCCCTTGAGCGGGTGCCAGTAACATTTCCATTTGACACTATCACGTGCCAGTGTAGTCCAAAGGCATCTGGTTGTTTCAGGAATACAGAGAGCCTCAAGCCGTTCATTCATGGTCTTGATGAAGAAAGATCATGAATAATATGTTGATTACTGCTTCTAAAAACTGCACATTTAAGAAATAAAGACAAAACATAAAATAAGGAAAATGCAAGTAAAGAACTCTAACAATTTCATTAACTGTAAAAATTAAATTGCACTAACATTTACTGAGACTAATTATGCTTTAAAATGCAACTGTGCATTGAATTCAAGGAACACATTAAAATAAAGCACACAGCAAATTTAAAATGAGCTGAATACATCTGGAAAACTTGAAAGAAATCTGGAATAGACATCTTAATAACTGACAAAATAAAACAAAAGGATAAAGAAAGATGATGCTATATATAGTAAATTGAGTAATAGGACAAAGCGATAGACCTATTTTGATCCATTGTGTGCCTAATAGCACAGCTGTAAGTAATATCAAGCACCAACAAGCAGAATTTCAGGAAACAACAGATAAATCACAGGCAAGGCTGGAGATTTTATATGCACTTCTCAAAACTCATAGATCAAGCACATGTGTGCATGTACACACACATACATACCAAGAACAGCAGTATCAAATACCTGAATAATATAACAAACTCATGGTTATGTGTAAATTTCTGCTTCAAACTGAGAATATATATTATTTAAAAGCACACACAGAACATTTACAAAAACGAACTATACATCAGTTTTACTGGTGAAATTCTCTGACTATAGGTTTTCTGAATTTTATATGCAATAAAATAAAAAATTAATGATAGGGAAACAGTAAAACATATCTCATATATTTAGAAGGTAAGTATTTAAAAATAATCCATAAATTAAAAATAAAAATGTTATGTATAATAATTGATGAAGTTAAGTAGAAAAAGTTACAGCATTATAATAAGATATTTGTGGGGTTTTACTATTCCTCATAAATTATGGTAGTGTTTATTTTAAGTCCTTGAGAATGTCACCAGTATTTTGAATGGGGATCATGTTGAATCTATATAATAACTTTGAATATAATGGTTATTTTGATGTCAACTCTTCAAAAGAAATTCTGGGAAAAAAGATATGAGGAATTGCATTTCCTGATTTTAAATCATATTATAAAGCAACAGTAATAAAAATGTTGTGGTTCTTAAATAAAAATAGACTCTCAGACCCATGGAATAGAATTAAGTGCACAAGGTTAAAACCTTAGATATACGGACAGTTAATGTATAACAAAGTAGTTTGGAGCATAAAGTGGACCAAGGAAAGTCTCTTCAACATATGGTCTTGGAAAAACTGGGAAGAGAGAAGGAGGAGGAAGAAGAGGAGGAGGAACAGGAGAAGAGAACCAAAAAATCAATACCCTATTGAAAAATGAGTAGAGGAGATGAACAGACACTTCCCCTAGCAGGGAAGTGTCTAGAACAAGGCACATAGAAAAGCTTCATTTTTACTTACTGCCAGGGTAATTTAAATCAAAACAACAAGATGTCATCTCACACCAGTGAGAATGGCACAGATAAAAAGACTGGAAACAACTAGTGTAGAACTGGATGTGATGAGAAATGAACCCTCATTCACTGTTGGTAGGTATGTCACCTCATTTAGTAATTATGGAAAACAGCCTGGAAATATCTTTTAAAACTAAGAGAAGGGTTTCTGTGTGACCCAGCAACCTCACTCCTTGGTATCCATCCCAAGAACACAAAAGCAATAATTCAAAGGGATGTTTGCACAACTATGGTAATTGCAGCATGAAGTACAATAGCCAGATATGTAAATAAGTGTCCAACACATATAATTGGGTAAAGAAAATGTGAGATCCCTGTACTATCTCTCTGGTCCCTCAAATGAAAGATATTTTAAAAAATTTTATATATGGAGCCAGAAAGATAGCACATCGGGTAGGGCATTTGCCTTGCACAATGATGACCCAGGTTTGATCCCCAGCATCCCCTATGGTCCCCCCACCAGGAGTAACTCCTAAGTGCAGAGCCAGGAGTAACTCCTGAGCATTGCCGGTATGACCCTAAAAAATTATTTTTTTAATGTGGGAAATGTTAGGGTTAGGGTGGGAAGTAAATGACAGAGTATTTGAAATGTGTGAAGTAAATGACAGCAATCAGTTTTGTTTTTTTTTAGACAATGTTGCTAATCTGCTCAGTACATGCTGTTATTGAGATAGTTTTAATATATGAGCTTTATCACCAGGTATCAACCTAGTCTTTGCCTTGAAAGTCTTAGTTATTCACAAGTGTGAAATCTTTACTATTACTTGGTAGCAATCTTTTGAGTATTTTTAACTTTGCATTGTTTGTGTTCCTAAAAATTGGAATTCTAAAGATAAAATTTTAAATGTTTTCTGGATAATTTCTAATATGAAGTAAACTTCCGCCAAGTGTAAATTTAAAAGAACTTTACTTGTGAGCATCTCAGCCTCTTGAATATTATGGAAATGATTTAATGCTTTTAAAGGCACATTAACCACTGTACTGTATCTCCAGCCCCTCATTTTCATAGTTTTGCTTGGTTTTTGGTATTGGATTTATAAGCTATGTAACAATGCTATTGAAAAATGAATGTGTAAAAGAAACAGATATGCAGAGCCTCACAACAAGCCAGATGACCCCCCCACTCCATGAGGGCAGCCATTTTCCACATCCGGACTTGCCTCTAGTCAGAACTCCACCCAGCAGAAGAGCCTATTACAGCCCGGTCACGCGGTTCATCAGTAAATGCTGGATTTAGAGGTGACCACAAGAGTATGCCACCCGCATGGCAGAGCCTGGCAAGCCTCCCGTGTCGTATTAGATATGCCAAATACCAGTAACAATTATAGACCTCATTCCCATGACCTGATGTAATGGTTTGAGGCTCTTTATGTTCCTGAGCAAGCAGATGCCCTTGGGCTCTACTAGCATGAGACAGGACATATGGAGATGTTACTGGTACCCGCTCGAGCAAATAGATGATGAACGGGAAGACAGTGATACAGTGATACAGTGATATCTTCACAATTATGGGGTACTATGTGGTTGTCAGAAAAAGATGCAATCTTACACTTTGCTGCAATTTGGATAGAACTAAAGCATCATATGAGTTAAATAAATCAGTGGGAGAAGGACAAACACCAGCTGATCTCACTCATTCATGGTACATAGAGACTAATGCAAGGGGATAGGTAATAGCAAACGACACCAAAACCTTGGTCTTTGATTTCAAAACTGAGATCACAAAATTGTGGAACAAGGAAGGAAGAGGTAAACTAGAAGTGGTCTTTGATCTCAAAGTGTGGTAACTTTGTGTATCAAAACTATGAAAGTTGTGTTCTAAGGCACTTTCCTTTGCTAGTGGTTGATCCAGGTTCTAGCCCCAGGACCCCATATAGTTCTCTGAGCACTGCCAGGAGTAATCTTTAAGCACAGCCCAGGAGAAAGCTCATTCACATAGCCAAATGTGGCCCCATCCAAATTCAAACAAGTCAGAGCCTAAATAGAACCAAACCATGAAAGATAACACTATCGTAGTTATATTACCTAGACAACAATTAAGAATAATTTAAATAAAAGTTAACTCAGAACTACAAAGTTTAAAAGTAAAGAGCTGTGCTTGGGGTCATATGGAATGATAATAGTAACCAAACTCAAAGAAGCCAAAAAGAAGTCATGAAGATAAAAAAGCTGAGAAGCAATTGTGAAGAATAATGAAAACAAGTGAAGTGAAGATAGATGTGAAGATAGAGTGAAGATAGATGGTTGGCAACTACACCACCTCCGCTTCACTGATGACATCGTTCTAATAACACCAAACATTAGCCAAGTGGCACAAATGCTGGCTGACTTCGACCGAGAATGTGGAAAGATAGGTCTACAGCTGAATCTAAAGAAAACTATGTTCATGGAAAATGAGCTAGTTCCAGAGCCCCATTCACTCTCAATGGAACAAACATCTCTGAATGCAGCAGTTATGTGTACCTAGGTCGAGAAGTCAACATGATGAACGACCTAAAGCCTCAGCTGCGCAGGAGGAAGAGAGCGGCATGGAATGCCTTCAAAGGCATCGAAGAAATAGCTAAAAGGACTAAGAACCTCTGGCTCAGGTCACATCTCTTTGACTCCACCATTCTTCCTGCATTAACATACGCCTCAGAGACATGGGCCCTATGAAAGCAGGATGAGAATGCTATTCGGGTCTCCCAGAGAGGAATCGAAAGAGCTATGCTTGGAATATCATGCCTCACTCAAGTGAGAGAAGGAATCCAGAGTTCTGATCTCTGTCGCTATTCCAGAATCAGGGACGCTGTCTCGTTTTCCAAGGCATCGAAAATCAGATGGGCTGGACATGTAATGCGGTTTGGAGACAACCGCTGGACTAGAGCCGTTACCGACTGGATCCCACGGGATATCAAAAGATCATGTGGCTGCCCACCTACAAGATGGTCAGACTTCCATGTCAAGACCCTAAAGGAACGGTTTGAGGCTCTTCATGTTCCTGAATCAACCAGATGCCATTGGGCTACATTGGCACGTGATAGGGTCCAATGGAAATGTTACTGGCGCCCGCTCGAGCAAACCGATGAATAACGGAATTCAAGTGATCAATGAAAACCTAAGCTTATTTTTTTGTAGATTAATAAAGTTATTCTCTGATACAATTAGTCCAGTAAAGAGAAGCAAACAAGACACACAATAAAAAGTGATATAATTATAGATATAACAGAAGTTTGAAACTAAAGCTCTTAAAATCCTAGCAAGAATGGAATCCCAGGGGAAAATGCCAAAATTATCAAATTTAGAAAAAACTTGAAAGAGTCACATAATAAACAAATTGGTTATCAAATAGTTATGCAATATTATCAGGAACAAAAAAGAAAACAGCCTCAAATAAATTTTATACAAATTTCATGGAATAAAATGTTTTATATTCTGTTTAGTTTTATTCTACAGTTGTTAGAAAAATATAATTGTTAGAAAAATTCTATATTGTTAAAAATATAGTTGTTAGAAAAATACAGAGGATTAGCAATCTTTTAGTTCACTTTCTCAGATGAGGCATAATTCACACAACAAAACAATCATCTCACTAAAAATGTATATAATTTGGTAATTTCTAATGAATTTTTGCTATTTTTAATTATCAACAAATTCTGTGTGAGAAGCCCAGAAAATTCTGTATCACGCCTTTGCTCAGTCACTATTCCAACCCCAGTTTTGGAAACTTTAGACCTGTTTACCATGTCAAAAGTTTTGCCTTGCCCGGAAGTGGTATATAAGTGGGGGTAAGATAGTTTATGATCACCAGTGTATGTCTTTTTCTCAAATAACCTGTTTTTATGCATTTTTTCATATATTAGTTTTTTTATTTTGTCCATGTCATTTTTAATCATTCACTCATGATTTTAAAAAAAAAGGTAGAATAGGGGGCCAGAGAGATAGCCCAGCGGGTAGGGCGTTTGCCTTGCGCGGCCGGCTCATGCCGGCACGGGTTCAATCTCCGGCATCCCCTATGGTCCCCCGAGCACCGCCAGGAGTGGTTCCTGAGTGCAGAGCCAGGAGAAACCCCTGAGCATTGCTGGGGTGTGACAAAAAACAAAAAAAAAGTAGAATAGTAACCTTACATGCTATATTGCTTTCCTTGGACAGGTATAACAAGTGGAAAGTGCTTCAAATAATGGTGTTTGACTATCTAACACTTTTTTTACAGTAGATTCTGAAATCACATGTAAACCATGTTCTCTCTGAAGACTCAAATGGGAGTCTTCTTTTTTTTTTCTTTTTCCTGGCATCTAGCTCGTGCCAGGCAGTCTTTGGCATTCTTTTCTTTGTAGCAAGCAGCAGGCTCTCGACTTCTACTTCTTTCTTCACACAGCCATCTTCCCAGTGACTCTAACCAAATTTCCTTCTTTTATTAGGATACCTATCACTGGGTTAGAACTCCACTAATCAGCGTGCATGACCTCTTTTAAAAGGCCTCTGTTACATATAAGACCCACCAAGAGGTTCACGATGAATGTAAATGTAAATATCTGGACCTTGGATTTGCTGTCCATTTGCCAGGTGAGAATGAGAGAGCTTGTGTTGTGGAAACTTCCTGTCAACAGTCCCAAGCCTACCGTCTTGAGCAAATTGCTTTTTGAAAACGACTGCATGTTTAGAATCTTTCAAGGAAATTTATTCTATCTTTTTTATTGGTATTGGACTATATGAGCTTTGAATTGCAGTAGGTATGACACAGACAGAGAGTAGAGAAAGAAGTTCCCTGGGTCTAGCTTTGAGAGTCCTTCACTAGTGATCAAGACAGCCATTAAAGAATCTGACCTTTAGCAAGAGAAGGACTTAATAAAGGATTTTGCCTTTGTAGAGGCTATTGAAGTACCTCTATCTGTCATAAGATAGAGATTTTATTTTGGGGTTTTGGGGTTTTCTTTCCAGGATTCCCTCCATCTTCTTAAAAGTATGATCTTCAAGTCCACATTCCAGAGAATATTTTTCAGGGGTGCTTTTGTGCTTAGCACTTCTGTGAACTCTGCAACTCCATCATCTGGAAGGTCCATTCAGTGCTGAGCAGCAGCCAGACTCTTTTGTTTCTGCCATTGTGAGCGCGCTTTCTCTCCTGACTGCTGGAATGAAATGTCCGGGCCATTTTAAGCTGACGTCAGTGACTTCTCCAATTCTCCACACACAGGCAGGCTCCCCAATCTGGATAGGGGCCATGGAGGAGCTCAGAGAATCAAGCAAACAGAGAGCATCTGATCATAATGTTCCAAGTCACCGTTAGGGTCAGCTTGCTGTTTTGAGGAAGGCACAAGCTTGTCATAATACTGGCTAAAAATGGGCATTGTTTGAATGTTCTCAGCAGGCCCTTTCCCACAAGGAAAGGTCTTCCTGTAGCTGTGTTCCAAATAAAACCTCTGGAGGTTCAAATATATAATGAGATTTAGTATCCAATAATGCCAACAGTGTGTACCTGAGCACACCCTCATACTATCTTCAAGCATTGGTCTGAGATTTCAAAATTTTACTAACCTTAGTGGCTACTTGCTTTTCTTCACTTTATGACTTTTAGGGACATACTTCTTCTCAATTGTATCCAATTTTAGCAGTCAGAAGCACTGTGTATATGACAGTTCTCTCTACCACCTTGACCCAGCCTCATGTGGCACTGGGGCCTCAACAAGATCAAGTCCGTCATGTTGACCAACTGACTAGGGAAGAGACTGGGATGCAGGCAGGGTTAGATTACATCTCTGGGTTAAGTGGAGAGTGGGCTTCCGATTGGGAGGATAAGCATTTAGGGAGTATAAGTATAATAGCCATCTTTGCAGCATAGGACCTGAATGAAGAAAATAATCAATAACCACAAGGAAGACATGGAGTGGGCGAAGTTTTGACTATGTCCCTGAAGATAAGCCTGAAATCTTCCAGGCCTCTAAGCAAATTCTACTTCCTGCTCAGTTTAGTCTGATTTTTGTTTCTGTTACTTACAAGTTACTGACACATTATATTTGCTATGTACCAGGTACTATATCTGTGTGTGTGTGTGTGTGTGTGTGTGTTGAAGGAAGAGTAGTGTAGGGTATTAGGGTATTGTAGTATTGTAACTACCAAAATTAAGGTGCAGATGGAGCATTATGGAAAAACGGAGAAGATAAATTTTGCTTTTGAGGTGAGAGTTTCTAAATTATAAGATGTGTGTATTACTATATATTTGAATTAATAAGATAAGAGTTAATGAGATATGTGTTAGCAGGACTGATTTGTTCTAGAGTCTCAGTGAAAGTCATTTCTTTGCCTTTCTAACATTTTAGAATTGTCAGTCTAGCTTAGTTGATGGTCCCTTCTCCAACCCTCGAAGCCAGCACTGTAGTATATTAACTCTCTTTTAACTTTCTATTTGTTTGGGGGACACACTTGCTGTACTCACGGCTCACTCCTGCCTCTGTAGTCAGCAATCACTCCTGGCAGGGTCTGGGCATCATATGGGGTGCTGGGAATTGAACCTGGGTCAGCTGTATGTGGCTCCATGCCCACTGTACTATCACTGTGGTCCACTGTTCTCAGTTTTATAAGGTGTCTCCCAAAAAATAATGAAAAAATGGAGCCCGAGCGATAGCACAATGTGTAGGGCATTTGCCTTGCACATGGCTGACCTGGGTCAATCCCCATCTTCCCATATGGTTCCCTGAGCACCACCAGGAGTATTTCTGAGTGCAGAGCCAGGAGTAATCCTGAGCATAGCCAGGAGTGACCCAAAAAATTAAAAAAAAATAAAATAAATTAAAAAAATTTTAAAAGGTGTCTCGAACTAACAACCATGGCACAGGTAACTTGTTGTTCCATAAACACACTCCACTTCTCTTCTGTTGAAGATTGAATAAGACTTTGTAAATTTAATGGAGCACTGCAATTATTGGTTTTAAAAATGCACACCTGAAAATTAGCTAATGATAGTGTATCACTGTCTTCACTGTCTTCCCATTGTTCATCGATTTCCTCGAGTGGGCACTAGTAACATCTCCATTAGTCCTGTCACAAGCAAGTGCAACCCAAGGGCATCTACTTGCTACAGGGACAGAAGGAGCCCGAAACCATTCTTCAGGTTATGGAACTGAGGTCCATAATAGTTACTAGTTTTGGCATAAAAGTAAATAAAACACGGTAGCTTGCCAGGCTTTACCGTGTAGGTGGTATAGTATCAGTAGAAGGCTCTCAACCCAAGCATTTACTGATGAAACTTAATGGGGGGGAAGATCAGGTTTTATCTTGGATGGAGCTCTGAGGAACTATGGAGTCTGGATGTTGAGAATGATGAACTGCATGATGTGTGGTTTGCTCTGGTTTCTTGCCAGGCTTACTGGTATCAGTTAAAACATGTCTATAACTATTTACTATGTATAAATGTGAAAGAAATTGGGAAGAACCTTATGCAAAAATTCAGTATCCTATAAAAATATCGCGCGCCGCTTTGCGTGCCAAGGGACATGGGTCTGGCGTGGGTGGGTCTCTATCTTCTGGGGCAACTGGCATGGAGGCGGAGGAAAGGGCAGGGCCCAAAACTCCACTCCAAGTCCGGCCAGCATGGTCTCTCCCCGCTCATGAGAGCAAACCCTTGGAGCAATGTTGGACTCGGCCAGGGGATGGCCGAGCCCTTACTGGGAGGTCAGCTCCATGGGTTGCTACCACATGGGGCCGGCCAAGCAGCACAGCTATGGGTCTGAAGTGGATGGGTCTGGATCTCTTCTGGAGGTTGCAAATTAGCTGAGTCTGGCGAGGGTGGGTCTCTCTCTTCCGGGGCAACTGGCATGGAGGTGGAGGAAAGGGCAGGGCCCAAAACTCCACTCCGAGTCCGCCAGCATGATCTCTCTCCCTCTCATGAAAAATGTTGGAGCAATGTTGTTAGTGTAATGTAATTTTAATAAAAATAATTTATTGAGAGGCTGGAGAAATAGTACAGGCATCAAATAAGGTCCACCGAGCACTGCCAGAAGTAATTCCTGAGTGCAGGAGAAGGAGTAATCACGAGGAGTGATTTCTGAGTGCAGAGTCAGAAGTAAGCCCTGAACACAACTCGGTTGAAATAATAATAATAAAAATAATAATAATAATTTGACCATTTAAAAATGTTTTTTATTATACCACAGTGAAACATACGTTACAAAGGTGTTCATAATTGGTTCTTGGTAATACAGTATTCTAGCACCCATCCCTCCACCAGTGCCCCATCACCACTACCAGTGTACCTCACCCCCTCCCGCCACCCCCAGGCTGCCTCAGTAGCAGGTACCCCCTTTTCCTCTCTTTCTCTCTCTGTCTCTCTCTCTGTCTCTGCATCTCTATCGCCCTTCTTTTACACATTGCGGCTAGCCCTGCAGACATTTAGGGTTTATCATGTAAGTCTCTTTGTGTATATTCAATGGTGAGTTCTAGTCTGACATTACTATTGCTCACACTCAGTAAAACACTGGTATATATTTATATCCCATTAATGAATGCAGTCATTCTATATCTGTCTTTTTCCTTCTGACTAATTTCACTCAGAATGATAGTCTCCATGTCCATCCATTTGCAGGTAAATTTCACAATTTCGTCTTTTCTGACAGCTGCATTGGATTCCATCGTGTAGATGTTCCACAGTTTCTTTAGCCAGTCCTCTGTTCTCGGGCACTTAGGTTGTTTCCAGATTCTAGTTATTGTGAATAGTGCAGCGATGAACAAAGAAGTACAGATAGTATTTCTGCTATGTGTTTTTCAGTCTCTGGGGTATATTCCCAGGAGTGCTATTGCTGGATCAAATGGGAGCTCAATATCTAGTTTTCAGAGGAATGCCCATATTGTTTTCCAAAAGGGATGTACCAATCGGCACTCCCACCAACAGTGGATGAGAGTTACTTTTTCCCCACATCCACGCCAGCACTGGTTGTTCTTGCTGTTTTGGATGTGTGCCAGTCTCTGTGGTCTGAGATGGTACCGCATTGTTGTTTTGATTTGCATCTCCCTGATGATTATGGCCTTCATTGTCCCTTCTAACCTTTTTCAGCCTGAAGTTTGTATTGTCAGATACTAGTATGGCCACACTGGCCTTTTTGGAGGTAGACCCTGGTTTTCCGGAAAACAGGAATTATGTTCAATTGCTGAATTTTCCAGAAAATTGACTTAGTACCTCATATTTAGCAAGCATTCTTTAAGGTTAAATTAGAATTAATTGTCTGTACAGTGATCAAAGGCCAAATATAATCCAAAGGTCACTGTGAGGGAATAATTTATTAGAATTTGAAAATGTTATTGACAAAGTTTGGAAACAATATTTATGGGTCTGAGAAAGTAGTTGATTAAATATTTAGGAATTCCTTGTTAAATCAGCAGTCACTTGAAATTGGTTTGTTGGGAATATTATATTAGGGATCAGCAGAAATCAAAGACTTGGTTTTTCTTTTTTAAAAGATCGTTTGCTAACTGCATTAATATTAAACATATTGGACTGGAGCCACAGCATAAAAAGGCAAACCTAGAGGAACTAAAATAATATGATTCAGTGTTAGCTCTAGTCAACATTTTCTTCAACATCTAAACTTTGCAATAGAAAGCTTAACATAAAATGAGACTTCATAAGTAGTAGGGGGATGGGGGATAAAAGAGATTTTAGATAGCAATCTCAGAGTCTCTTCCTCAAAAACAAAAACAGAAGCAGACTCCCGTTGAAGAAAGCTACACAGACAGGTCTCATGAGCCCATTTCCCTTATGGCAATGCTAGTTCAAGGTGTTTGTGGGCAGGAAGATCCCCAGTGCAACCATGCTAATGACTATTAATACTGTAAAATATTTCTTTGCCTGGCACAGATATAATTGCCTTTGGCAGTCTTAAAGAGCACTTAAAATATTGTGTTGAAATAAAATATTGGAAGTTGTTTTAGGGTAAATGCAAAACATATTTAGCCCATATCATACAGAACAGAATGGGGAAATTATAAACCACTTCCCACTTTCCAATTCTAGCAGAATTAATGACGCAACCTATGAGTGATTATTCAGTGATGCTAATCTCTGAAGATTGTTAGCTACATTTCTTGTTATTGCATCTGCTTGTTTATTAACATTATTTTTGCAGAACTTTGTATTCATGAAATACTTCAAAGGAAGTTTGGAGAACAAAATACTAGCCAACTCTTCAATCTGTCATGAGGCAGTTCCAAAAGGGTGATTAGAAAAGTGTTTGAAGGCATTTTGGAAAACAAATCTAAATATCTTTCCCAAGGCATCAGAGTTGTATATTCTGAATATGGTAAAATTTCACTGGGCTGAATTTTATTTTTAAAAAATCTTTGGGGTCAAAAGTGCAATAAAACCCAAGGAAATGTAATGATAATCCATTATGTGTAAGTAGAATATGTTTTTTTAAAAAGGCTTCTGGCATATTTCTACTGAGTCTTGCAGTACACAAAAAGAATAACGTGAAGATATTACACTGCTTAAGGTACGTGACTTGTATGCAACTGACTTGATTCAATCCTGGCACCACATGGTCCTTTGAGTATCATCTGAATGTTGCATGGGAGAACCCCAGACAACAGGAGGGTGGTATGGAAACCCACAACTGGGTGGTATGACCCCCAAAATAGAAATAGAATGATGGGGAACTTGGAGTTACAGACATGATTAGAGGTAAGAGCAGTATGCAGCTTGCGTGTGAAACTGACCCTGACTGTTGAAAAGTTCCAGGCAAAGACACTTAATAACTTAGTAGGATGATCTCAGGAGACACTTTTCTGGTTCCTCACAAGTGCTCCTTGTCTCCTTGCTTTTCAGCAGTGCACCATGTGCATAAAATTAACAACATGCTACCGTGGCTTCTTAGATCATAAATAGAGTTGCTTAGCATGATACTCCTTCTCACACTTTTACAGACTTCCGGTGAGAATTACAACTGGACTCCACGTATTTAAACAGAAGGTGTGAGCTTAAATGCATGAAGAAACACACCAGCAATATATTAGTTGTCTTAAGTGATGTGCGGATACATGCTTCAGTTAGTGTGAGCTGTGTCTGGTTTCACCAACCTAATTCACTGGATGCTAAATCTTTACCAACACATCTTTGGGGAGATTGAAAGCGTCCTGAACACCTATCTCCACTGACTTCTTTTTTTTCCAGCTGAGTGTTTTAGTTTTCACCTGGTGTTTTAGTCCAACAAAGGTCCAACGAGTTTAATCTCCTAGCAGGATTTTTGGAGCAAATTTTGGTCTCTAGTCAATAGTAGAACCAGATATTTCTTCCTAATTAGATGTCTTACATAAGAAAAAATGGTGTTACTTAAAGGAAAAAGAATCATGTAAAAGTGCTAGTTGAATACCAACTATTGGAAGTAAGAATGATTATGAAGATGACATGGTGGTTATATTTATCAAAGCCTGCCTAATGCTGCTAAAGTAAAACACTATAGTAAAGCATTTATTCCCCCAATCCTATGTGAAAGGCACCATTTTAAGGCTCAGTTCACACACAGACAATTGAGGCAAAACAAAGCATGCCTAAGGTCAGAGAGTTGGAATATCACGGCTCACTCAAGTGAAAGAAGGAATCCAGAGCTCCGATCTCCATTGTTGTTCCAGAGTCAGGGATGCTGTCTCATTTGCCAAGGCATCAAAAATCAGATGGGCTGGACATGTAATGAGATTTGGAGACATCCGCTGGACTAGAGCCATTACTGACTGGATCCCACGGGATGTCAAAAGATCACATGGCCGCCCACCTACAAGATGGTCAGACTTCCTTGTCAAGACCCTGAATGAACGGTTTGAGGCTCTTCGTACTACTGAAGCAACCAGATGCCATTGGGCCACTCTAGCATGTGATAGGGTCAAATGGAAATATTACTGGCGCCCCGCTGGCCCAAATCTACGAATAACAGGATGTCAAGTGATCAAGTGATCAAGGTCAGAGAGTAATTTTTTGTTACTTGAATTTTCAATCCTTGAGGTCTGAGTTCAGAGATCACCTCTGAATTATCATGAAATGTCTGAAATAACCATCACTCTCGTGTTCCCAGGAATGGCAAAGACAGCAGAGCAACATGCCTACCGCCTTGAATAGACCTCACCAACACCTACTGTCTGTCCTTCTTCAGTACCTGCACTTTACTCAGTTTCATATAGTTAAGGCCAATGATATTTGTCTGGGTTTCCATGTTACATAAAATTGGTTGTGCACATAAGTTTGAATTTCAGATAAGAAAGAAACAAACTGTTTTGTAAAGTACAAATATATCACAAATATTGCAAGGTACATGATTCTAGAAGAGATATTCTTTTCATCTGAAATTACAGTTTAGCTCAACATCCAGTATCTTATCAGCAGCCCTGAATAAGCCAAGCATCTTACCTGAATGGCAACACCATGAAAATTACTCTATCATATTTTGGAAGTAGTCAGGAAAACAGAAACCCAGATTTACAACTTGCCTTGGGTTTGTCAGGCTGGAGATGAAACTCCAGTCAAGCTTGTCTTGGGACTGACTGGATGGATGGGGCAGGGTGTGTTGATTGATCAGGACTCAACTGGGGTTCACCAGGTTCACCAAATCATGTGAAGAATTTGGGGAAGAGTGTTTAGAGCAGTGATTATTAAACTTTGATAGCTGCATAGCACAGAAACCCATCACGTAGGTGAAAATAAAACCTCTAAATGTTATTTTAATGAGGTGAGACCCTTCTTGCAGATGGTCCTTTTGCTGTGGCCTCTAAAACAAAGTAATTGACCCTGACGCCAATCAGCTTGGGGCCCATAACTCATGTCATGGTCAATTATTTCTTTGTGGACTTGAGCACAGTGGGAGCCATTGTCCAGGTAATGACCATGGGCTCGCAGGGCCCATCAAACTGTGAGACACCTCTGAGCGTCTCATCTGAGACTAAAGCGCCAGGTCTCATTCCTCTATGCTCACCCAGCAGTACCACTGTGCCCAACACACATCTATAACAGAAGTTTCTTGAGCACCTACTTGATCCTGTGTGCAAGGTCATAGTAATAAGTTAGGTCTTGCCCTTGTGCTAAGGGGTAGAAAATCTAGAGAAGATATTCAATGAAGAGATGAAAGCATATCAGCATACACTTGAGGCTTTTTGGTTGGTTATTTACCATCCTAAATAAGGAAACTGAGACCCAGACAGAGACCATAGTAGAAAACAGAGACAGAATTTTAGAAACCAGTTTTTTTGGCCAGTTAATCTTTGAGCTATCACTAAATTTTTTCATAGCTTTGATGAACTCAACTGTAAAGTGAAGCTAATTCTGCTGCCTAAATTATTTGGGGACTGGGAAGTCAGGTAGTGTGTATTTTATTATCTTTATTTTTTTACTTTTTGGGCGTCACACCCAATGATTTGGGGGTCACTCCTGGCTCTGACTCAGGAATTACTCCCAGAAGTGCTCAGAGGACCTTATGGAATGTTGGGGGTTGAACCCAGGTATGTGTTGTGCAAGTCAAATGCCTTCCCTATTGTACTATAGTTCTAACCCTAAATGTTTAACTGTAAACTATAACGTTCAAACACAGAAATGAGGCTGCCTGGTTCAAACTAGGGAGAGTGTTTAGTGAAGTGGTAAAAGCAAGTTTACTCTTGGATCCAGACCGGCTCAGTTCTCATTCAGGTCCTTTCATTTACCTACTCTGTGAACGTTGGCAAGTGATACCACATTCCTGTGCCTCAGTTTCCTCATCTATAAAACAAAAGCATTCAAGATACTTCACCCTAAAAAAAAACAAGATACTTCAGTCTAGGATTATTACTCAGGAGCCTAGTTGAACTAATGCATGTAAACATAATAGTCGCTCAGTAAATGTTATTTATTATCAATAGCCACTGAAATGCCACTGTGAGAGGTTATAGATGAGCCGTAAGTTGTCCAGATAAATTGCCCAATGAATAGTCATTCTTCAATTTCAGCATAGCTTTCAAGACTATAGCAAAAAAAATCTAAATTTCACTCTGTTTCTTAAATACTTTTCAGGTCAAGACATGTTTTTATAATCATGTACTTTGATCAGAGACTCCTGAATAGTCCTCAAACCAAAATATCAGCAGTGGAGAATGGAGAGAAATGGAAAACTGATTTATTATTCTGAATCAATAAAGTAAGCATGCAGTAGCGGGACTGTAAATACCCCTGCAAGTGAGAGTTAAAAGACATAATATTGGAAGACAGATTTATCCCAGTTGAAAGTACATTGCGGTGGAAGCAAGTTGCAATGAAATTTATAAGATGAGATCCTTGAACAAGAACTCAGAAGCCCTGGGGATGAAAACTTCGTGAGGTTGGGGAGGCACACGTTGGATTTGCATCTTCACAAAGGCCAAGTGAAGCGTTTTATGAAAATATTACAGGCAAAGGAGAAAAACAACCCAACACAGGGACATCAACTTTGTTTAAAACTTCCTTTTACTTGGGACTGTTGGGTTTATAAATCAAAATTATGTGTCCAGTGAGGAAATGGGAAGTAAAACTGTTTCCAAAAGAAAAAAAAAGAAAAGAAAGCAAGTGATTCATTTTGGCCTCAATAATTGAAAATGCAGAAAGCCCAAACTTTTCTCACTGCTTGGCCATGAGCTTCTTGGTCATTTTTGCTGTGGCGTCTCTGACTTCAGTGTGAGGGTCTAGAAGATGAACTATCAGTCTGCAAATGTCCTTCAACTCTTTGGTGAAATCAGCTTGAGTCCAATTTTTTGTTCTTTGCAGGATTTATCTTTTACTTCTGTTAACAGTTTGTAAAATACGAATGCAATGGCATAATTATGTTTAGTTTGTATAAAGGGAAGAAAAGTGGAGAAAGGGAGGGAAGGAAGAAAAAAAGGAAAGAATGAAAGAAATATTTTCTAAGTTCCCCATCAAAGTGTCTCTGGATGTTTGCTTCACTTTGAGGATGGAACAACTTTTGGATATAGAACTCAAGCAACTACAATAGTCTTTTCATAGCTATGAAAGTTTGCAGCCTTTCGGGGCTGGAGCAATAGCCCAGCGGGTAGGGCGTTTGCCTTGCGCGGCCGGCCTATGCCGGCCCGGGTTCGATCCCCGGCATCCCATATGGTCCCCTGAGCACCGCCAGGAGTAATTCCTGAGTGCAGAGCCAGGACTAACCCTGAGCATCGCCAGGTGTGACCCAAAAAAGCAAAAAAAAAAAAAAAGAAAGTTTGCAGCCTTTGATGTGATGGTCTCATACAGTCACCGGAGTCCATGCATTTATTGGCCTAAGAACATTAGCAAAAGTCTATTTTTCAGACTCTTCTACTAGAATACTAAGAAGAAGTGTGTTTGGGGCCAGGAAAACTCAGTTGCTGGAGCACGTTCTGTACATGTAAGAGAATCCTTTTTGATCCCCGAAGACTGCAGGGGCCTGAGCACTGGGGCTTGTTGTAAGCATTGCCAGGAGCACCTTCTCACTGTCCCAATACTGCTCAGTGTAATGCCTGTAAAAATCTGTAAATATGAGGATGAAGTAACTGAGTCCCATAGAAATGAGTGACTGGTTAGAAGATCACAAATCCAGTTAGCATTGGGCCTGAGATAACCTTAGCCTCAATACTAGACTTGTATTTTTCTAGTATATACTCTCTCAATGGTAAAAATCTAGAAGGGTCCATTTAAATTCTTGTGACCCAAACAAAGCAACTAAAAATTAGTTATAAGATCAATATGCAATCAGAGGATTTCAGCAGAAAATGAGAAGAATGAAAACCTGTTTGACTTTGACTTAAGAGGTTCATCTTTGCAAAACAAAAAAGCAGAACAAAAAAATTCCTCACCCGTTGTGAATGACATGGAAATGTATTTTATAAAAATAGAAAAATAAAAGGCTTCTTTTCTTTAAAAGTGTTATTTGGGGGACATTTTGGTACATATGAACAGAGCTTGGCAATAAAACTTTGTTCATTGACATTCTAATTGCTAGCTAAAATTGGTTGACTGCTGTTGATTTACAGAATTTCTAGTCAAGCCAAAAGCAGCAAAACATTACCTTCCTTAAGAACAGATTTCTGATTGGATAAACTCAGGTGTGTGAACTGTGAATTACAAGGATCCTGGGGAGTGAGAGTGTCTAGTCATAGCTTACCTGTTTTTGAGTTTCCAACTACAAGTCCATTTTTGGATTCTGAAAAGAAGGTAAGCTACAAGGAGGTTCTACGAGTACCTCCTCGAGACACTCAGTTGAAGTTCTTTCATGAATGGTGTGCTCCAGGACCACTTTACTCTGAGCTTCAAACCTCATGACTTTTTAAGTGACCCCCCCATCCCTACCCCACTCAACCCAAACAGAGTGCATGTGGTGCTATTTCCTGAAACAGGGCTTGTGGTGGATGAGTCCCCCGGCTGGGCTGAGGGCCCCACTGCAATAGAGATTAGATAGCATTCCTTTTTTTAGAACTGGTTTAATCAAGTGCAACTTCCCCTTTCCTTGTCTAGGACTTCAACAAGTCAGAGCTTTGGCTTTTTAATTTATCAGCCAGTAAATTACAACAGCAAAGGTCTGGTGTAGGATGGGGATTTTCCACACAGAGTGAGGGGAGCCCGGGGGGCCAGGCATAGCAGATCAGATATGTGACTCACGGTCTGGGGAACATTACATGCGAACATGGAAAGGTCAAGCAGGGAAAAGCTCGTCTCCATAAAAGTAAATTACAATTTTAAGAGTGTTCCTTCATGAGACTGGAATTTTGAACTCTGCTGTAAAATTTTGAATAGAAGACATATTAATTTGTGTAAGGAATGAGATGTAACTAAGAAAGAGGAAATCAGGCCAAATTTAAAAGCATAAAAGAAAATAAAGCAGAAGCATCTTAAAATATCTAATTTTCATAATATTCACAGATTTTCATAAGAGGGAACGTCAATACTTTTAGTCTCATGATCCTCTACAGTTAGTAGAAACTGGGATAATTTTAATGAATTGCATTACTATCATCTGATAACAATATTCCAAAGTATATAATATAAACAATTGTATATAAATTTTATATATTTCTTGAAAAAATCATTTATGTTTAAAGTGGTGGTTTAAATTATGTTTCCTTTTCTAAACTAAAACCTTATTTAGGTAATTATGGTTAAATATTTATAGTCAAGTACATTAAATATTGCCCAAATTGACTCCTTGTTGTGAACCAAAATAATAGTCCATTTAGACATATTTGAAAATATTATGAATTTGCTTAAAAGGGTACTTATTAAGACTCATCATGAAAGAAGAGTTCTTACTTAAGATGACTAGAAGACATTCAAATCCCCTTTCAGTTCAAAGAAAACTTTTCGCTTCCAATAGTTTTGGAGACACAAAACTGTAGACAGAAGTACAAGTCATACATTTCATTCTGCCTTGCTGTTCTTGAGGTGCATGTCTGACATGTCAAGAGGTATTATTTTTCCCTGCTTTGCTCCCTTTAACTACCTGGCACTTTTTCATGAATCCAAGCTTTTCAGTGGGTCAAACCAGGCTCTGAACATAGAGAGTATCCATGAGGGTCAGGGAAGCAAAAAGCAAAGGCGTCTCTGTTGAGTTTAGAAGAAATGTCAAACCATCTGGCCTTCACTTTTGTGGTCTACAAGAGGACTCCGAGGTTTGTGTTTCTCTTAAGTTCTGGAATAAGATCTCATGCCACATGAGATCATTCTCAACTTGGAGCTAAAAAAGAAGGTTCTGGACCTTCCTGAAAGGCGAGGAAATTGAATGTCATTGGAATTTTTTCACTGAAGCCCAAGTAGTTTCTGAAAAGGTCTCTGCATGCAGGGGAGGATGGAAAATGATAAAGTCTGTGAGAAGAACCTGGGAATTTGTGGGGAGCAACTGCTTTAACTTATTTCCTTCCATTGTTATTAGAAGAGATGATGGAACCAGCTTGGAAGACATGGTCATGATCGTTTGGCTTGGATCACAGACAATTAGTGCCACAAGGCAAGAGAGTTGAGGAAACTGAGACCAAAGGGAAATTGCTTCCGAGTCAGACAAGAACCCTGGTCTGGTTCCAGCTATATGTTCAC
Organism: Cryptotis parvus; assembly: GCA_021461705.1. NCBI lineage: Eukaryota > Metazoa > Chordata > Mammalia > Eulipotyphla > Soricidae > Cryptotis > Cryptotis parvus. Next base: position 25,836 of record JAJIBD010008571.1, on the reverse strand, counting down.
ACCCCCATTTCCCCAAGATGCTTCATTTTTCTCTTATTCTTTATCCTGTGTTTATCTACTATGGGATCTGTTGCTTCCATTGTCTCCTTTACCACAGACTAAATGTTTTCTGGGTTAGGGGTTTGCTTTGTTTTGTTCTTCTCTCACTCTTCTGGGAAACAAGTTCACTCTCCGTTTATCTGTAATTTACATCATGAACAAGTATCTCACTTAGAGTCGACATCTCTCACCAGAGGCCACCCCATCCTACCTTTCCCTCTGGTGAAAGCAAATGCTCTGAAAGTGACCCGGCCAGAGTGGGGACAAGGAGCACAGGGTCCCCCATGACTGTGATGTATGATGATATTTCTGAAGAAAGTCATAGCCATTTGGGAACCAGGTTTTGATGAATGGCAGGAAATGGCAGGTTTGCATCCATTCCAGAATTCCCAGGGACTGATTGTCAACGAGTGGTAACAATTTTAAGTTGAGTATTATGGAACCAAGGCTAAGACAAGGTCTGATCAGGAATGTTCTATTTGAGTCTTCTCTTTTATAGCCCTTGTCCCTGGAAGAGGTGTTTAAAATGGTATTTAGCTTTCCTGAGACTCACTTCTATGTCCATTCTTACCAAGATTTAGCTGAGATGGGGGAAACAATAGGGTCTGGCACAAAATATCTGCCATGAGGAAAATTGCCACCTTCCTCCCATCTCTGTTAAAAGGGGGCACTTTATTCTAGGAAGTAATCCCACTTGTTTAATTACTAATTTAAACATTGGAAAAGGATCAACATTTCTCCTCCATCAATGGGATAAGGTTACTGACCCAAATATATACATAGGCTGGGTCATTAAAATTGTTTTGTGTGTATGGAAAATCAACACAATTGTTTTCAAGCACTGTTGTTTATAATCCTGTTCACAGTAGAGGTTCAAGTATACAACACTCCAAAATCACACTTCCCACCCGTTCTATTGCCTCCACTGTTGTTTTAAGGTTCCCATCCAACATCTCTGCTCCCAGACCCTTGGTAAGCTCAGGTCTAGAAACCAGCTCACAGGCTCTGTAGTCTTTTACTGATTTTATTCTCACAATATATTTCTTTACATCCCACACATGAAAATCATTTTCTATATGTCCCTTTCCATGTGGCTCACTTCAGTCAGCCTGAGACCCTCCAGTCTACCCATATAACAGTAAATTTCATGATTTCCTCTTTTCCTTAAGTTGAGTGGTATTCCATTGTGTGTATGTACTAGTTTCTTTATCTAGCCACTGGTCTTAGACACTTGGGTCGTTTGCACATAACGACTCTGAAAGCAACACATATAAAGGTGATATTTACACAACAGCACATCTGAGATGATTGGAACATTGTCTAACCATAGATTTTTGTAACTGGGTTTATAATAATAGTCAAAAGCAAAGCAAATAACTAAAATGAACAATAATAAACTGAAGGTTGGCAGGGAGTTGGCAGAGCATTCAACTGTTTCTCCTTCTGACCTTCAACCCTGAAACTCTCATTAGATACTTTGTAGGGTGTTGGTGGTTTCTGCCAATGAACAACGGTATGTTACTTCTCTGCCTCTCTGTCACACATGGTCTTGGCACAGCAAGACCATGTGTCATCTCCATGTCTTAAATCAATTTCTTTTTGGTGGTAAACCCAAAGTTAGGATTTTGTAGGACAAAACCAGGTCTTCCCCTTTCAACATAGTTATTAAATTATTCAAAACAAGATATTTTTATAAATGCCTGTAGTGTTTAATAAGGCCAGATATTTAGGAAGTGGTGACAATGTGCAAGGGGCAAAAAGGGGAACCCTCAGAGGTGCTGTGGTAATAATGCAGTTACTTAAAGAACATTTAGACTACAAATATCTTTGTGGTTTTTTATTTGGTTCCACACTACAGTCACTCTTAGAAATTTCTCAAACCTTGGCTAATTACTTTAAAATAAGGCTTAACAAATGATTATACTTCCCCAAATCTCTGGGCCTTTTAGCTCTCCTCTAAGGCTTTAAAATTATTATTATTATTATTATTATTATTTGGTATTTTTATTTTTTAAGTATTTTATTATACCACCTTGAGATATACAATTACAGAGATGTTCATATTTGGGTTTTGTTCATACAGTGTTCCAGCACCCATCCCTCCACCAGTGCCCATCTCCCATCACCAACGTCCCTAGTTCCCTCCCCCTCCCCCAACCTGCTCCATGGCAGGTTCTTTATTTCTTTCCCTTTCTCTCTGTCTGTTTCTCTTTTCCTTCCCTTACAGATTGTGAATTACAGAACATACATTAAAAGGTTGTCATGTGTATGTTTTTGCCTGTATTTAATGCTAGGTTGGTATTAGTACTTTTGACAACTGTTAGCACACTGTTCTATTTTTCTGTCCTACCCAGCCTCTGACTCCCTGATTTTTAAAGGAAATTCAAAACCAAAGAGAGTAACTGCATCAAGCAGAAAGTTTGGAAAAAACAATGCATTACTGAACTTGCAGTGAAGTTCACCCATGAGTAGAGAAAATCATTAAAATACAATGAAAGTAAAGGGCAATTGCTTTAAAGATTCAAAATTGGATCCATTTAATACTGGGGGGGATACTGAAGATAAAACACTTACCTCGATGCTTGAGAACCCAGGTGTTCAGATGTGGTCTAAGTCATGTTAAAGAAAGTTGGGAGAAGCTGGGGAGGGGGCTTAGTACTGAGCGTGTCTTGCATGGATGAAGCCATGGATTTAATTCTTGCCACTTCAAAAAATGTTGAAAGAAAAGTGTAAAATGTGTGTACATGAGCACATATATGCATATATGGAAGCACACATATATTTGCATGCTTTTCTTCTTTAGAAAGGTATTTACTCTGCTCAGAAAATCTTTGCTGAGATGTATGTAAAGGATAAATCTTTGGCACATCTTGGAGAATGGTAGTGTGGTAAGAACTTTAGTATTCAGCTGATTTTGCTGAGGAGCTAGATTTAGGTCTGTGGACTGGAAGAGACCATAAGAGAAGGAAGACCAGATTACTGACTTAAACCCTGCATTTGACCTGCAGAAAAAGCATCCAATGGGCTGCCTAATTTCACTTTGACCAATCAGCAGGAGGCTGTTATTTAGCTGTTTTTTGAATGTTCACTTGATCACTTGACATCCCGTTATTCATCTATTTGCCTGACGGGCGGACCAGTAATATTTCCATTTGTCCCTATCACGTGCCAGTGTAGCCCAGTGGCATCTGCTTGCTCCAGGAATCACGAAGATCCTCAAGCCGTTCATTCAGGGCCTTAACGAAGAAAGAAGTCTGACCATCTTGTAGGACCACATGATCTTTTGATGTCCCATGGGATCCAGTGTTTTGAGTGTTAATCTTGCTTAATCAGGTGGATTATGAATTTCTGAAATGTAGAAGCAGAATCTTAAGCTTTATGAATTCTACGATACTTGTTAAAAATATAGTTCTCTGTGCCTAATGTAACATATTAGTATATGTTACATGTTATGTTAAGATATGTTATGTTGGGCCGGAGCGATAGCCCAGCGGGTAGGGCGTTTGCCTTGCACGCCGGCCCTGCGCGGCCCGGGTTCGATCCCCGGGCGTCCCATATGGACCCCCGAGCACCGCCAGGAGTAATTCCTGAGTGCAGAGCCAGGAGTAACCCCTGAGCATTGCCGGGTGTGACCCAAAAAGCAAAAAAAAAAAAAGATATGTTATGTTATGTTATGCTATGTTATGTTATGTTATGCTATGCTATGCTATGCTATGCTATGTTATGTTATGTTATGTTATGTTATGTTATGTTGTGTTGTGTTGTGTTGTGTTGTGTTGTGTTATGTTATGTTATGTTATGTTATGTTATGTTATGTTATGTTATGTTAGGTTAGGTTAGGTTAGGTTAGGTTAGGTTAGGTTAGGTTAGGTTAGGTTAGGTTAGGTTAGGTTAGGTTAGGTTAGGTTATGTTCACTTGATCACTTGATCACTTGAATCCCGTTATTCATCGATTTGCTCGAGCGGGCGCCAGTAACATTTCCATTGGACCCTATCACGTGCCAATGTAGCCCAATGGCATCTGGTTGATTCAGGAATATGAAGAGCCTCAAACCGTTCCTTCAGGGTCTTAACAAGGAAGTCTGACCATCTTGTAGGTGGGCGGCCACGTGATCTTTTGACATCCCGTGGGATCCAGTCGGTAATGGCTCTAGTCCAGCGGTTGTCTCCAAATCGCATTACATGTCCAGCCCATCTGATTTTCGATGCCTTGGCAAACGAGACAGCGTCCCTGATTCTGGAATAGCGACGGAGGTCAGAACTCCGATTCCTTCTCTCACTTGAGTGAGGCGTGATATTCCAAGCATAGCTCTTTCGATGCCTCTCTGGGAGACCCGGATAGCATTCTCATCCTGCTTTCGTAGGGCCCAGGTCTCTGAGGCGTATGTTAATGCAGGGAGAATGGTGGAGTCGAAGAGATGTGCCCGGAGCCGGAGGTTCTTTTGTCCTTTTAGCTATTTCTTTGATGCCTTTGAAGGCATTCCATGCCGCTCTCTTCCTCCTGCGCAGCTCAGGTTTTAGGTCGTTCATCATGTTGACTTCTCGACCTAGGTACACATAACTGCTGCATTCAGAGATGTTTGTTCCATTGAGAGTGAATGGGGCCTCTGGAACTAGTTCATTTCTCATGAACATAGTTTTCTTCAGATTCAGCTGTAGACCTACCTTTCCACATTCTCGGTCAAAATCAGCCAGCATTTGTGCCGCTTGGCTAATGTTTGGTGTTATTAGAACAATGTCATCAGCGAAGCGGAGGTGGGTGTAGTTGCCGACCATCTATCTTCACTCCCATTCCTTCCCATTCTAATTGTCTCATGATGTTCTCGAGGGTGGCACTGAAGAGTTTTGGTGAGATGGTATCACCCTGTCGAACCCCTCTTTTGACATCAATGATCACTTCTTTGTAGAATGGTGAGATCCTGGTGGTGAATCCATAATACAGCTCACGAAGGATCTTGATGTATTGGGTTTGAACACCCTGTTTGACTAGGGCTTCGATGACTGCTTCAGTCTCCACAGAATCAAAGGCTTTCTGTAAATCAATGAACGTGAGACAGAGTGGCATCTTGTACTCCCTACAAACCTCAATGAGCTTGGTTACTGTGTGGATAAGGTCGATTGTGCTGAATCCTTTCCGGAAACCTGCTTGCTCGCATGGTTGACCTTCATCTAGTGTTCTGCTAATCCTGTTCAGGATGACTCGTGTAAACAGCTTGTAGATGACAGACAACAGGCAGATGGGGTGATAGTTGCCGATGTCATGAATGTCTCCCTTCTTGAACAGTAGAACTGTCCTGCTGGTTTTCCATTGGGAGGGCACCTTGCATTCGGACAGGTAGCGTGTGAAGAGCCGAGCTAGTGTATTGATGAGTACCGGCGGCAGATTCTTCAGATGTTCGGGTCTGACTTTGTCTGGGCCTGGTGCTGTTCCCTTTTTTACCGATGAGATGGATGTCGGATTTCAGAAGGGAGAACGTTGGGAATGACATATCCATCCTGTGGAATTTGGTATGTGGGCAGGTGGATGTGGCTATCAAAGAGATTTGAGTAGAAGTCCTGGATAATCTTCTCCATTGCCTTTCTGGAAGATGTGATAGATCCATCAGGGCGTCGGAGGGCAGTCATCTTGGTCTTATAGTTGGCGAAGGACAGGCGGGCAGTGCAAATACTTTTCCGGCTTCTGCTGCATCTTCCAGTATTTCTGCTCTTCTGTCTTTGAGGTCTGCTTTTATTGCTTCTCTGCACTGTTTAGCAAGCTTGGGCGTTAGCATTAGGTCTCCTGAGGCTCGCGCCTTGCCACGTTGGCGAATGAGCTCAAGAGTTTCTGAAGACAAGCGTCCTTTTGTGTCTTTCTCTCTCTCGGCATTCTTCGCACAAGCATGGAGGTGCTGAACCAGTCGGTTGTATTCTTCATCGATGTCATCAATGATGGTATCTTCCCATGTTGCCGCAATGGTGCCAAAGAGTGCCCAGTTGGTGGTCGTTCTGGGAGTTCTCTTCTTAAACTTTGCAGCCTTTTCTCCCCGTTGCGGGAAGTAGAATTTTGAACGAAGGAGACGGTGGTCCGATCCTGTGTGGAATTTGGGGGCGACAGCAACATCGGTCAGACAAAACCGTCGATTGAAGATGATGTGGTCAATTTCATTGTGGAACTGTCCGCCAGGAGATTCCCATGTCCAACGTTTCACTTCAGCTTTCTGAAACTGTGAGTTCCCATGAATAGTCTTGGTGGACATGATGAACTCAGATAGTCTCTCACCTTGTTCGTTCCATTCTAGGCCATGGGTCCCGATGTGGAGTTCTTCAGCGGATCTTCTCGGTCCTATCTTGGCATTAAAATCACCGACTATGATCTTGTAGAAGGTGTGATCTTTTTTATAGAACTCCTCCAATTCCATGTAGAATTTCTCAATTTCATCTTCTTTGTATGTGGATGTTGGTGCATAGACAATGAAGATAGAAATTGCTGGCATAGACAATGAAGATAGAAACATCTCCTCAAGTGTAATCGTCCTATTCGGTTTGTTAGGCATTCAAATGAATCAATGTTGACAGCCATGTTCGTGTTGACAAGGACACCAACGCCACCGACGCCTCTTTCATCACATGTTCCAAGGAACAATTCTTCTCCGGTGTCAAATACAGCATGATGCGACTGGCGCCTCCTCGTCTCAGTCAGACCAATGATGTCGTACTTGATCTTTCTTGCTTGCAGCATCAGATCCTCAATATATGCTTCCGTTGCCAGTGTACGTGCATTGAAAGTACAGACAGTCATTTTAGTCCTTCTTCGTTTTGGCAGCCTAGGACAGCCTTGAAATTTTATCAGGCACTGCTTGTTTGCCTTTCTTACTGCTGCCGTATTAAGGGCTCTTTCGGGGTCAGGAAAATAAACATTTTTGTTACTGGATTTGGCATATCGAACACGCATCGGACAGCTTGCCAGGCTCTGCCATGCGGGCACTATATTCTCATTACTTTGTGGGACTCTCTCAGAGGGTGGGTAGAATATTTGTGACTTACCTCCAAACTATGTTATGTTATGTTATGTTATGTTATGTTATGTTATGTTATGTTATGTTATGTTATGTCATGTTATGTATGTCATGTCATGTCATGTCATGTTCATGTCATGTTATGTCATGTCATGTCATGTCATGTCATGTCATGTCATGTCATGTCATGTCATGTCATGTCATGTCATGTCATGTCATATCATGTTATGTTATGTTATGTTATGTTATGTTATGTTATGTTATGTTATGTTATGTTTATGTTATGTTATGTTATGTTATGTTATGTTATGTTATATTTATGTTATGTTATGTTATGTTATGTTATGTTATGTTAAGATATATACTTCATCAATTCCTGGGGCTTAAGATATACTTTATGAGTTAGCAAAAAACAGTTTCAGATTGAGAGACCCTGAAATGACTACATTATTATAAAATCATTTCTCAGACAGTCCCAGGACTTGTTCAATACTTCTATCTTAGATGCAAACTATGGTTAATCTTCCATCACCATTGATGACAAGGATTGGCACTCGTATAAATAGTGTTAAGGGCAAGGTTCCATTTAATCAGACCATCAAATCAAAGTCTTCACTTTAGTCAAATCCAGAGCACTGAGTTGGATGGCCAATGTGACAACCTACATGTGCTGAGTGTATGTATTTCTACACAACTCGTTCTAATAATAATTAGTGCTGACATATTTTAACTATGCACAATGGTCCAAACCTGGATCATCCTTTTTAGCACATCCTTTGTTATAAGAGTGGGTATTTATGGAGAAATGCAGTGGTGATATTAAGTCTGAGAAAGACCACTATTATTTCAAAGAACTCAGAGCTTGTAAGTGGTAAGTTGGGATTTGTACTCAGGTCACTCTGGCTTCAGATTCTTTATCTCCTGTCACTTCATCTGATGCTGTTCTCAAAGAGTAAACATGTCATTTATAATAGATATACAAGTTAACTATTGCTTTAAGAGGCTGATGTTCAAAGAATTATTCTATGCTCTTATACCTTGCTATTACAAATCCTTTTATGGGTTTAGAGCTTTCACAACAATTAGACCCTTGTCTTCATATTTATCTTCATAATAACTCAACATAGTGCATAGGCTTAAGTAGATTCTGGACACAGATGGTAAAAATGGATTCTGGGAGAGGTAAGCACAGGTCCAAGGTCATCTTGATGGGATGAGACAGACGCAGTAAACTCTTCAGGCCTACTGACTCCACTCATTCATAAATCATTCCCTGTATATGAGATTTGGCACTTGAAGACTAATACGAGCCCCTTAGTGAATGATCCGTTCCCCAGTCACATAAAAAAAAAAGCTCACTGACAAGCCAGTGAGACAATCTGAGCCTCTGACTTCTCATGTTTACGACTTTAATGTGAGCCTCCTCAATACAATCCACAGCCTCAGTCCACCCAAATTGGGAGTAAGGTCCTATGGAGAGTTGCAGATCCCACTGCCTCTGCTTTTCTCTCCTATCTCTCTCAAGATTCTTTTGTCTGTGAGGCAGCTTTGACAGGGCTTTTAAGTCTTCTAAGCAATTTGCAATGGAAGCAGGTTTTGATGACTGTTTTTCACAGTTGGGTCTTAAAAGTTGATTTGCATAAGGACTGCCAGAGGGGACCACTGCCTGCCCCTCCCACAGTTCCACCACTGCCCTGAATGGAATCAGGTGAGGCTGACTGGACTATTGACTTCTGCTTAACAGTGGGTAGCAAGAACTCAGGAGTTTAATCCCAGACCTGCTACTAATTTCCTGGCTTTTGGTTCATCCATTAATCTCTCTCTATCACTGTTACTTTCTTGGGAGGAGATAGCAAGAATAATGGGATATTTTATGCCTTAATGCATTTATGGTCCTAATATTCTCTGCAAAAGAATTTTTTAATGCTCAGTGGTAACAGATAAATCAAAAGACATTTACTGTCCTTTATGGACATATTGACAGGGTCTATCTTTTGAGATCATCTGTTATATTTTGAAACTAGACTCGCCATGCTTTAAATACCTGAGTGATTAACTGTATGAAAACATTTCATTTCACATGCTTAGTCTTGAGTTATCTAATATTAACCACATAGGTGCCTTAAAGTGAGGATGAATACATAAGGGGATTTTTCTAGTATCAGGGCTAATAAAATTAAAGTCTCATTTTTTTCTCAAGAGGAGCATTTTCATTATTCATGGGGAATGTGAAGCTGGGACTGGTCTCATTAGGACTTTGGCTGGAAGTACTTAACATTTTTTTTTATATAACAGAACACTTTGGTTATGAATTTTACAAATATTTTACTGCATCAGCATGACTTATATGAGACCAGGGAGGACAAAATAACCTCCAAGATGTCATTCTGGATGAAGTACATCTCATGTCCTCTAAGAAATGTCCTTACTTATTTTGTCTCTATAAATTCTTCAGCCTCCTAGGAAGAGACAGGGAACACTCTGAGGAGAACTCAAATTATGTGTGCAATGACCTTGTTCAAGATAGAATTAAAATGTGGTTCAGTTATTAAGTGGTGGTGCAGTCCAGTCTTATTTTTAAAAAAGTAATTCTACAATTTAAATGCATTGGCTTGTTTCACTCTGGCATTTTCTTTGTTCATGGACTATTGCTTTTGACATTAGAACTGAGGGAAAGAACCCAATAATCAAAATTAGTTCATTATTAAAGAAATAAGAGCACTCCACAGGGATTTTTTTTCAGTGTAAAATTGTCATGTCTTCTTTTTCAATGAATTTAGTAGTTAGTTGAGTCTGGGTTATATAAGAAAATATAATGGGAGACAAATATGGAAGAACTGTGAGCAGAGAATTTCTCTAAATGTTGAGGCTCATACTGTGTTCAAAGTGAGCATGTTGAAAAAATATGTGGAATCTTTGTCAAGAAGCTGATCCACAGACCAGATGATACCTGATATGTGAATTGTAACAAATGCAAATACCTTTTGGGGTGTTTTTTTTAGGGGAAGGAACCAGTCTGGGAATAGGGTTTTTTTTAGTCTATTGCTATCTGAATCATTTGAAATATATTAATAAGACAGTCACAGTTTTTACGCATATATATGTAAACTTATGCATAATATGCCCCAAAATGTGAGACTTGAAATATTCTCAATTAAAATTCATTGTTGTTGAACTTCCAGGTAGCATCCGAATTGAATGCCTGCTTGCAAACGGTTTCTAATAATTGTGATCTAGGTTATTCAGCTCTAGGTTAAACAGAATGGGAAAGAATATTCACCCATTACCCATCCGATAAGGTGTTAATATCCAGGTTATATCAGGAACTGGTAGAACTTCACAAGAAGAAAACAGTCAACCCCATCAAAAAGTGGGGAGAAGAAATGTACAGAAACTTCAACAAGGAAGAAATTCGAATGGTCAAAAGGCATATGAAAAAATGTTCATTATCACTAATCATCAGAGACATGCAAATCAAAACAACATTAAGATATCATCTCACACCACAGAGACTGGTACATATCCCAAAGAGCAAGGGGCAACAAATGCTGGCGTAGATGCAGGGGGAAAGGGACTCTCATCCATTGTGGTGGGAATGTTGACTGGTACAGCCTTTTTGGAAAATAATATGGACATTCCTCCAAAGACTAGAAATTGAGCTCCCATTCGACCCAGTCATGCCACTCTTGGGAAAATACCTTGGGAAGCCACAATCACACAGCAGTAACACCATCTGCACTTTTATTTTCAGAGCAGCACTATTCAAAATAGCCAGAATCTGGAAACAACCAGAGTGCCCAAGAACTGATAACTGGATAAAGAAACTTTGGTACACCTACACAATGGAATACTATGCAGCTGTTAGGAAAAATGAAGTTCTGAAATTTGCCTATAAAATGGATGGACATGGAGAGGACCATGTTGAGTGAAATTAGCCAGAAGGAAAAAAGACAGTTATAGAATGCTTGCATCAGTTATAGAATGCTTGCATTTATTTGCATGACATATACATATATATATATATATATATATATATATATATATATATATATATATATACACACACACACACACATATATTATGATTCCAATATCCAAGTTCAGGCAAAACATGAATCATGAGGTCTTGTCAAGAGGTGGAATCTTCCACAAACTTGTAGGAGTCAGAGGTTAGGTAAGACAGAGAAGGAAACAGTGTGATAATAATCATCAAAAAATGATAATACCAGCCTAGAACTGATCATTGAATATAGGCAGAAAGATACTCATGAAAACCTCTAAATGTATTTATTGCAATCCACAACATGTAAGAGAAGAAAGAGAGAAGGAGGAGAGAAAGAGAGAGGGAGAGAGAAAAGAAATAAAGAACCTGCCATAGAGACAGGCTAGGGTAGGGAGGAGGAATTGGGGACATTGGTGGTGGGAAGTGGGCACTTGTGGGAGGATGGGTGTTGGAATATAGCATGACAGAAACCCAAACATGAACTTCTTTGTAATTGTATATCTCACTGTGGTATAATGAAATATTAAAAAATTAAAAAAATAAAATGCTGGTTAAATCTTATATTTAAGGATTAATTTAACATTTTTGAAGTGCTAAAAAAGAAACTGAAGAAATTTAAGGTTGATTGATGGATAAACGTTTGTGTCAAGAACAGAGGTAGACTTGGCATATTTAGACTGCTTCGGTTCTTGAAGCATCTGTGCATGAAGATTACTTGTGTTTTCAGTCAATGATTCAGTAGAGTAGAAAGAAAAGAAGCAAAGGTTCCAAACATGCTGAAGTCTGGGAGTCTTAAGGGCACCCTCACTAATTAGATGAGAAAGGGTTGAACAACCAGGGTTGAGTCACTATTAAACCCATTTCTTCCCCTATTTCTAGGGAATATACAAATGCAGTCATCAGCATTGAGCATTGTTGTAGAAGAGAAGATTGGGGGAAAAACATTTTTTTTCCTGTGATAGTTGTAAATATAGATTTGTACAGATTTGTATTCTAGACACATACCGGCTGGGTGGAACCGAAAACCTTAAGTTCTAGTTTAAGGTGGTCTGTCGGGGCTCCGCCGGGGTCCCCGACAGTTCCAGGAAGCGAGTTCCCTTCTACCTCCGAAGCCGGCGAGGAACGGATGAAAACTCAGGAATCCGATGCAGTTTTAAAAGGCTTTACTTATCACAGGTTCAGGCATACAAATTAGCAAAATGAAAAACCCGATGCTTAGGATTCCAGGCTAGAACCCCAGCCACGTGTAGGCCAAGATGGCGACCGCCACGTGTAAAAGCTTCCAAGGGGAATGAATGCTCACAAAGAGAGATCCCACAAAAGAAGAAGGGAAGGCAGAGCGGGAACCGGCTAGTTTATATTCCTGTAACTCAGACCTTCCTCCCACTGTTATGGAAAGCAGGGAGGGTCCAATGCCCTTAGGTAATCCCTCCCTGCACCTCACCTAGGGCCTTTACTGTGCTAATGTTTTGAGCCGAAATCTGCTTGGGAATGCCTTTGTAGTGTAGAGAAGGGGGTTTCTGAGATGGCATGTCTCTGTGCCAAAGACCAACACCAATGCCAGTTAAATATTTCTCCAAGCCTTCACAAGTCTCCTCTACTTCATTGTAGTTTTATATTTTAGTTGCCTTTGAGTATATCAGGGAGCCATGCTTGTTTGCTTGGAAGCAAACAGCATTTCTCTCTGGTCTAATTACTTAGGTGTCCTAAGTGGCCAGGCTAATATGCTGGTAAGATCTAGCTAGTCCCACGATGATTGTGGTAGCATGGGAGAATATTTATACCAGCTAGTACAGCATACATGGTCGGATAAACTGCCACATTTAGACTACCCCCCTTATCTACGGAGTGATTTGCGGGAGGCAATCCAGAGCAGATGCAGTGGCCCTTAGGAGGCCTGCAACAGTGGTCTTATCTATAATTGGTCCAGGAATCAGGGAGCAAGCAAATGCAATGCCACAGTGGTAGAGGAGATTACTCTTTAGATGGCAGATTATTTTTTTGAAGGGCAACATGTGATGAAAAATAACTTGGCACTCAAGGAATAAGACCAGGAGAAAGAACTCATAGAACACAGAGATAGCTAGAGAACTGGTCAGCACAGAAGTGAATTAGAATGGTTTTTGTTATGGTACAAGTATACCTACCAAGTGAAAACACCAAGCAAAGAACTGGGTTTATCAGATAAAGATTATAAAACAACACTTGCCAAGTTAAAAATACAGAACAAAGATCTTGAGTCTATCTACAGGAAATAGGAAACCATAAAAAGTGTCAGAGAAGAGATTTAGGGTTTTGGGACATTATAATGTAATTGAAACCTGCAAAAAGGTAAAAAATTATGTTGCTTCTTATTCCTGGAACTTCCTCCCCTGATTTTGAGATTTTCATTACCATTGAAATTCTCAGCAGGGTCAGAGTTTTTGTAAACCTCAAACAATCAAATAATAATAGAATAATGTCTCCACTATAATTATCTTAGCAAGCCAGTACAAATAATTGCCACCACCTCTTCTTACATAACACAAATCTCCAAACTACCAAGTACAAAAGAGATCAGTTTAGTGGTTTCTGATACATACTGAGCAATTATATCTATGTTGAGTTTCTCCTATTCTGAAATATCAGTTTTCATAGACAAGTCTTTCATGTAGAATGAGACAGTCTTATAATATGGCCTTCCAATAGAAATCATGGAGTTGGAGAGTAAGCTCTTCATTTCTCCTATTCAATAGTATCTTTTTATGTCCTGGGATGCTTTGAACATTTTGTGCAGAGTATGCTTCTGACTGTGCAAGTTTGTGTATATGTGTATTAGTACATTTATGTGGCAAGTGTGGGGTATGTCTTTGTGTATCTGTGAGTTTATGCATATGATAGTAGGAAGATAGGTATGTAGACAAATTGTGCGTGTGAATGTGTGTTCATGTGTATACGTATCTATGCTGTATGTATGCATGCAGTCATTATATTCCTGAAATGAGACTCTCCTCTTTGGGTTACAAATCAAGACTTCCTTCTTTTCTTAGTTTTTATTTTTTATCTATTTATTTATTTATTTATTTATTTTTTTTGCTGACAGTCACGCATAACCAAGTTCCTCCAAACAACTGCACATAATGGAAAAAGGGGACTAAGACAGTTAGGCTTAGCTCCTTTAGGTGTATGAAAAAATTGCTCTGGTTTATGGAAAGTGTCCACTTTCTTAAAGGGGACAGGGACCGAAGGCTGGGGCTGTGAAAAGTGTTTATATGGTCCATTGATATGGTGGTCTTCCAATTCCAGAAATTTCTGTAACTAAAATAATACAGGCAGCTCAAGTAGCAAACACTGATACTGCCAAGAATAAACTTAAGGACTCCAACCACGTGTGTCTGCTGTGAGTGTTGGGTTTTGTGTGTGTGTGTGGTATAAGACAAACTATATGTATGTCTTATGTTTATGGACTGAGGTAGTGCATACGCGGTATGTATATGTATGTGAGATATTGTGTGGAATGTGTGTGATATGGTTTGTGGTGGTGTGTGTACTTATCTGTGTATATACTGTGTCTGTATTGTGTTTTTGTGTATATAACTTGATATTCTGTGTGTAGTATGTGAACATATGTGTGTTCATGATATGATGTTACACTGGTATATATTGTGTGTACAAATATATGTATATAGGTATGTGGTATGTTGCATGTGTGATCTGTATTGACATAATGTAAGACACCCTCTTCACTCCACACTAGGAAACAATATCTTTAGCTTCCTGATGTAATCCAATCCCTTGCCCTGCATTTTCCCGTTCATGCTAAAATTGAGTACCATCAACATAATAAAACTTAGATTTCTCTCATTTCATTGTAAACTTATTATATGAAAGATGAAAAACTTGTGAGTAAACTAGAGAGTACTGGGAACACAGTTTTTCCGATAGTAGCTGAATTTTCAAGTAAATTTTTGGAAGGATACTTTGGGTGATCTTCCACTAAAAGGTGCCAACGATTGTTTCATGGAAGGATCATGAAATCTCCTCAAGGACTTTCTAAAGGCAGCAGTTTTCAAGTTTCTGGCACAGAGTGGCACCTCTTAAATGCTTCTAGAATAAATGAATGACGTCATCAGATCAAAGTGGTCAAAAACAGTGGTCAAGTTGTCACAACCCCAGTCTTTCAGGTTTCTTATCGTAAAACAGCAATACAAACAATACATATTTGTAGGCATGAGGCTTAAGTTCAACGTTAAAATTCTTTGGACAGTGACTTCCACGTGAGAAAAAGAAAAGTAATAGTTTTTTTCTTAAAAATTAGAATAAATTGATTTCCAGGTGACATGCTTAAGCATGCCATTGAGAAATGACTATGTTACTATGAACTCATCAGACTGCAAGTGTCAATGAACACACACTAAAAGACAAATGT
This sequence comes from Cryptotis parvus, assembly GCA_021461705.1. Classification (NCBI taxonomy): domain Eukaryota; kingdom Metazoa; phylum Chordata; class Mammalia; order Eulipotyphla; family Soricidae; genus Cryptotis; species Cryptotis parvus. Next base: position 10,391 of record JAJIBD010008571.1, on the reverse strand, counting down.
AATAAAATACATAGGCAGTGCCATGGGTGAGCAGTTCTCATAAGAACTCCTGACCTGGTCATTTTGACACTGTCCCTTCTAGAAATGAAGACCTGGAGGTAGGAGGGACTCCAAGACTCAAATTACAGCCCAACTCCATTTCAGTCCTTAGCAGAAGCTCTCTGAACCTCACATCCACTCTCTATGCACAAAGACAAGGGAGAGAACACCTCCAGATGCCAAAGAGGACTTAATGTTACCTGTAACTCTGTGACTCTTCATTCTCTCTCACATGTCTTGAGGCAGACATGAAGGGTGGGTAAGTCTTGTCCCAGACCTCCAACAGTGTGTCTGGAGACAAACCAGGTCTGAGGCAGGGAGTGGGTTTCTGCAAAAAGCCCTCTTGTGAGGGTGACCCCAATTTCCTTTCATTCTCGGATCCCCTGTGATGAGCTCCCCTGCAATCTGGGAAGAAAATGATTTTCCTCTGCCAGGATGGAGTCTGTGTGACCTGAGCACATCAATCTTGCAGCCGTCACATCCTCTGAGCTCCAGAGATTATTCATCTCTCTTCCCGGAGTTTGGAGGACTGTGAGGGGCAGACATGAGTGAATGGGGTCCTGGTGAGCAAGGCCCAGAAGTATGGAGGAAAGTACAGGCCTCCGAGGGCTGAGGAGGAGGAGCACCACCTTTCCCGCATCACACTGGCCTTGAGTGGCCCCGGGCAGCTGACAGACGGCTCAATCATTGCCACAGGGCCAGCTGGCTTTGACATTAATGCTCAGGCCCCTGACTGACAGGGGACTTGTCCTTGGCTGAGCCCGGGAGGCCCGTGATAGTCGATTCAAACTCCTCCTGGAGACTGTTGATTTACTGTCCCAGTCGGCTGGCTTGTTGATCCATTTTTCCTGTCTGTTTGCTCACAGGGCACCCCAGCAACGATCCCTCATAATATATTTGGTTTATGATTTCCTCAGGAGCTGAGGCAGAAAAACAAGCGGGGCGGTGCACCTGTTGGATTGAAGGCGCGGGGCCCCAAGCCAGTCCAGGCCAGGAAGACAGAGCTCACAGGCCTGGCCCATCTGGAGCTCACATTACCCCGCCAGGAGACATCAGCGCCAGGCCCCTTTGAAATACATTTGTTCTGTTATTTATAACCTCATTTGGGCTCTGCTGCTCTGAAGTCTCATTTCAGCTGATGCAGGGCTACTGAGCATGGTTCCAACAGGCAAATATCAGGGAGCCCATGAGGGTGGAGGCCCCAGGTCGGAGACACTCTGTCCTTTGCTGCCTTGCTCACAGATGCACAATGGTCAGGAGACCCTCAGCTGCTTTTGAACATATTTGTACCAGTGAAACTAACTTTTCCTGCCCCCTTCTTCCTTTTGTTTTGTTTTTATTTTGGGGTCACACTTGGCTATGCTCAGTGCCCGGTTCATCAATAAAAGCTGCATTTAGAGGTGACTACAAGAGTATGCCATCCACATGGCAGAGCCTGGCAAGCCTCCCATGTCGTATTTAATATGCCAAATACCAGTAACAATTATAGACCTCATTCCTATGACCTGATGGAATGGTTTGAGGCTCTTTATATTCCTGGAGCAAGCAGATGCCCTTGGGCTCTACTAGCATGAGACAGGACATATGGAGATGTTACTGGTGCCCATTCGAGTAAATCGATGATGAAAGGGAAGAAAGTGATACAGTGACAGTGATTCAGGGATCTCTCCTGGTGGGCTCAGGGGATTGCATGGGGTACCACGGATTGAGTGTGGGACTGCTGTGTGCAGGGCAAGGCCCTTCCCCACTGTACTACCTTTCTAGTCACCCTCTCCTCCTGAACCTAACAAATTTCTGTTAGGCCTTGTTGCAGAAGGGTTGTTTGGCCTGTGAGTTCTGGATTTTGATTTAACTCATGTAACCCATGTTACAGAGTGTGGTCCAGAGACCCAGACTAACCTGTGTAGACAATGTTACAGATGTGTCCCAGAGACCCAGACTAACTGTGTAACCAATGTTACAGAGTGTGGTCCAGAAACCCAGACTAACCCAAGTAACCCATGTTACAGACTAATCCAGGTAACCCATGTTATAGAATGTGACCCAGACACCCATACTAACCTGTGTAGCCCATGTTACAGAGTGTGGCCCAAAGACCCAAACTAACTTGTGTAGCCCATGTTAGAGTGTGGTCCAGAGACCCAGGCTAACCCGTGTAGCCCATGTTACAGAGTGTGGTCCAGAGACCCAGGATAACCTGTGTAACCCACGTTAGAGAGTGTGGCGAGGAGACCCAGACTAATCAATTTAACCCATGTCATAAAATGTGGTGAAGAGAACCACACAACAACGTGGGAGGTTATCAGCTTCCCAGCCTCCACCCAAAGGTTTTGATAACAGAACCTGGAATTGGGGCCCTAGTGTCCTGTACTATTAGCCCTCAAGTGATTTTTGTGTGCTCCATGCCATTGGTTTCTCAGGAAGTCACATGATGTCAACTATGAGCGAGGGAGGGAATAAGAAGTGTTCCACTTAGGGTAGGGCAGGTCTCTCACCACGGGGAAGGTTAAAGTAACCAAAGCACAAATAGTGCCCAGTGACTTCTATTGCTCAGACCCTGGCAAATGAAGGGTTTTCTCTTCTCCACTGATAAAAGACTGAAACATATTGATCCTCTCCACAGCTTAAGGGAATCCTAAAAGGTTCATTTTATTTTTTTTCAGGTGGAATTTCTTCCCCCGGTATAAAATACAGGAAAGCCAGATGCTAAGGCATCTCCTAAGGAGACCCAGTCCTGTTATGAACTTCAGTACTCTCCCGGGAGTCTTTGCTGCAATGCAAAAGTCAACTCAAATGTCACAATGGCGGTGAGATACAGCTGAGGCAGTCGTGGTTTTCAATACCTGGTGTAAGGTTGGCTGTGGTAACTTCTCGTCACCAAATGTAATCACCTTCCTTTACTGATATGCCTTTAAACTGTGGAATTTGAAGGAATCCTCAGCAGCTTGACTGGGGCGATCTTATTCCATACATATGTCCCTAGCATTCGGGATCTGGCCCACAGCTGGTTCTGGAACCTAAGGTTGCCCTATTATCTGGCTCTTTGTCTCCTTATCTGTGAGATATGGTGGGGCCAGACAAGAGTCTTTGATAGTCTATTGTGCTCTGATACTTTCTAGAGTTTTGTGCCTCCAGATAAGAAGATTTTCTCTTCATAAAGATGGATTTTGACTGGCCTGAGTAGATGAAATCGCAACTGCTACTAGATCATTTAACTTAATCGGTTTATTAGTTCTTTATGAAAAACAGATTAGAAAATGGTCCGGTTACTAATGTCATCTTATACTGATGAATTCTTCAATGGGCATAAAGTCACCAGAAATTTTATGCAGTTAAGCAGACTGCCTAATACCAGCTCTCTTTCCTTGGAAGATAGACTCTCAGCCTGACCCAGGTAGGAGGTAGACTTAGGAAGAGAGAAAATTTCTCTGCAAGGCATCTATCCAGAATCAAACATTCTTTTAGGCTAGGGAGGGTTTAGCAAGCCTTCTGTTAAGGTCTTCCTTTTGGGTATTTATGCAATCATCTGCATGTGCTAATCAACACAGATGCAATATCTTGTCAACACACACATCAACAACTTTTAATAATCTACAGGTGATATAATTCTAGAATTCTGCCCACTTCACATCTGGAAGGAAGCTCAACATTAATACCAGATCTGTAAAACTTACCCTCAGGAAATGCCAGGTACTCACTCTTCTTCCTGGTCTTTTGGTCAGTCCTTAATATTGATTATCAAATAATGTTGATATTAATTAATGTTGATTATTAATGTTGAATACAAATACAAATCAATGCTGAACATAAACATTAATACAAATTATTAATGTTGAATACAAGTCTGTATTTAGAATACAGACTTACTCCTTTGCTTCTCTATCAGAAGGTTGCCCAAACAGTTGACAGACATCTTGTGAGTACTAATGAGCAAACTCAAGACATTGTTAGGCATATCAGCCTCAAGGTCTTAAAAAAGTTGGTTCTAATACTTTATGGGAGACAGAGAGAAAGAGATACAGAGGATAGAGGAAGGGAAGAAGGAAGGAGGGAAAGCAGAGGAAGGAAGCATGTGTGGAATAAAGGAGAGGAGTAAGAAAAGATGGAGGGAGGAAAGGATGGATAAAAGAAAGAAAAAAGAGGAGGGATGGGAAGAGAGAAGAAGAGAGGGAGAAAGGAAAAAATGAAACCATAAAATCCAGGGTTAGTAGTGCATTAGGGTCCAAGCTTGCTTTAATTGGATCATCTCCACAAAGGCCATTTGAAAATTATAGGAGGTTAGAACATTGATTTATGAATTTAGTGGAACACAATTCATTCTATGCCTTTTCTGATTAATATGTAGTGGTTATTCTGTTTGCTTCTTAAAATTTTGTTATGATTGGAGAGTTTTTGTGTTATTGAGAATCAACAGTCTGAATCAGTAAAGCTGATTGTATTCTTTTTAAAACAAAGATGATATTAAATATTCATTACAAACCACAATATTTGGAACTGATTGGGTAGCAATCAGCAGAATTGTTAGTCATGAAGAAAGGAGGATTTTGAATTTTCTAAACCTGATGCTCAATATTTTACAGAGGTTAAAACATGCATCTGTTTTGCTAAGCACATTATTACTCTCCGTCATAAAAAAAGACTTAGGAGATGACAACTGCTTCTGTGCCAGAAACTTCTTCATTTCACCCAAGGTTTCTTTACCAACTTTCAAGACAAATTTTGTTAGTGGATATAGAATGAATATTAAGATAATGTCAGCTTTCATAGGTGTGTGCAACCTACATGGAGGTTGGTACATGGAATGACTATTTTGATATTTTACATGAACTTTTACTGACTTGCTTTTAACAGATGATAACAGACTCTTGAGCCGAAATCCCAGAGTAGTGGATTTCCAAGCCTGCGTTTGTGCTCAGGAGCTGAAGCTATAGTACTGCAGGTAGGGTGTGTCTGCCTTGCGCCAGCCAACCTGTGTTCAATTCCCGGCATCCCAGATGGTCCCCGGAGAAAGGCCAGGAGGTAATTCCTGAGTGGAGAGCTAGGACTAACCCCTGAGCATTGCTGGGCATGATCCAGAAAGCCAAACAAACAAACAAACAAACAAACAAACAAACAAACAAACAAGCAAAATATCGAGGTCAGGAAGTATCTCCACATTTCTTCTAACCAAGAATGAAAAGTTTCCCCCTCTCTTTATTTCTTATTCTTCCTTATAGGATCTTGTTAATATAGAGTGACAAATTTGAGTTACTTAAAATATGAATATTTGACTTTTAAGAGAGTAAATACTGGTAAATTTAAACTATATAAATGCAAAATATTTTGTCTGATCTAAAGAATTAAATCTGGAGGGAAAGAGAGTGAAGAAAAACTGGGGAGAAAACGCTTCTCATGTACAAGTCCTTTGAATTTTATCAAAGCTGAGACATTTGGGGTGGGAATTAGCTCCTCTCCAGAACTCTAAAATGCCATTTTGGTATGTGCCCTGAGGAGGCAGAGATTCATGACATACATTTACAGAGGAAATCCTGATACAGGATTGTTAAATTCCCTGAGCTCTGCAGTGGGAGGAATTATTAGGTAATTTATATTTTAGATATAGGACATTAATCTCAGTTTAACAGCAGACTTAGTGAATTAGAATTTTTTTAAAAAGAGGGGCTTAATTTATAATTTCTTAACCTGTGCATTAAAGAAGTGAAATGAAATCATCAACTTATATGTCTGGCAAGTATTACTATAATGTAGCCCATTTCTTGAACAGAGAGTTATCCAATTGATTAGAATGAGTTGCTAGCTGAGGAGTTATGTAAATGAATCAGAGCATGTTTTTGCAGTTTTGTAGAGAGGAGAGGAGAGAAAGCAGGGGAAGAGAGCAGAGAACATGAAAGCATGGAGGCATGGAAAAAGCTCTGCATTCACCATTGTCAGTAAGACTATAAACAGCAAAACCCAGAAAGTATAACCCTGAGCTTAGTGTGTAAGGGCATAAGACCCTAGGAATATAAAGTAATGATGCTCGACTTTAACTAGAGGTTCGATGCTTCTATTCCTCCATGAGCTCATACTAAGCAACCACATAGTGCCTAATAAGAAGTCAAATTTGGGCACTTGACCAGTATCTTATTGATCATTGATCAAGCTCAGGCTATTTAAGAGTCTTGGGTAGACACTGTGTGGTGAAGAAAACTAGAGTCTTTGTTTCCAGGAGCTTATACTGGTAAGTCGAATTTCAAACAATCCCCAAAGCGAATTCTATGCTGAAGCCATGATAAGTTCTTTGGAGAAGAGTCTAATTTCATTTATGAAAACATGGTTATTAATCATATGTGGGGGAGTTAAGGAAAAAGTTCTTGCCACACTGGACCTGAGAAAGACGCATGTATGATAACTTGGGAAGATGGCAAGGGAAGATATTTCTGCTATGGACACATGCTGATGCTATGGATCAGGAATGGTGGCTATCATTCAAAGTTCAGGTCCAAGCTCTTACCTCCCTTTTGTCTTCTTAGTTCTTGTCATCCAGGGTTGGGGAAGTGTCCCCTCCTTATGGACTGGACATGGTCTGCTTGCTCTCAGGTTTCAGGGAGTGAACCCAGCAAGGACTTTAACCATGTGTACCGTGTACATTGGCCAGAGGTAATGAACAAAACTTCTCCTATATAGGATAGTGATGACAGATAAACTCTGACTAGAGAAAAAAAAAACATTCAGATGACAATTTCCTTATATTTGGCAAAGAAGATTAATCTTAATTCTCAATTCACACAGCACATTACTATCATTGGTTTGAGCAAAACTATTTTATTCTTTGAGCTATTTAGGTGTCTTCATATATGTATATATACATGTTGCAGTACACTGCTGCCCAGAGCCTCTGTATCTGTCCTGGAGTTGCCTCCTGCAGGCTACTTTGTAGATAGGAGGAGGACAGTTTGAATGTGGCAGCTCATCTGACTCTGTATTCTATACTGGCTGGTATAAATATTCTCTCATGCTGCCACAATCATCATAGGACTAGCTAGATCTTCCCTGTATATTTGCCTGGCCAAGTGGGATCTCTAAGTAATTAGACCAGAAAGAAATGCTGTTTGCCTCCAAGCAAACAAGCATGGCTCTCTGATAACTCAAAAGCTGATATACAGAACAACCATGAAGTAAAGACAAGACTCTTGAAAAGGTTTGGAGAAATATTTAACTGGCTATAGGATATTCTTTGGCACAGATGCTTGCCTTTGTATTCTGGGATACAGTTCATTGCAGAAGCCCCTCCTCCATCGCAGGGGGGCACTTCCAAGGCAGATCTTGGCTCAGCAACATTTATATCTCAAGGGGCCTAGTGAGGTCCTGAGAGAAATTACTTGATGGGATTTGACCCAAACTGCACTCTGTTTGAGTGGGTGGTCTATGCTGCAGGGATATAAAACCAGCCTGCTTTCTTTCTGGGGCTCTCTCTAGCTCTTTCTGTTGGCTTCCCTACCTGCCTCTTTTGCTGTCACCTCTCTGCAGGGCCTTAACACGTGGTGGCAGTCATCTTGGCCTACACATGGCGGGCCCCAACCGGGAACCCTAAGTTTGGGGTTTTCCTATTACTGATTTGTATGCCAGAACCCGTGTTAAGTAAAACATTTTGAAACTTCTCTGGATTCTCGCGTATTCTCCATCTGCTGGCCACTATATCTAACTATCTATAGATAGATAGATAGATAGATATAGAGAGAGAGAGAGAGAGAGAGAGAGCAGAGACACACAGAGAAAGAGAGAGCACCATTTATTATTTCAAAACCTTTTATTCTCATTCTCCATATATCCAAAGGGGATATATATATATGTATATATATGTATATATGTATGTTGGAGGACAGGTTTAACTATTCTGGGAGTTTTGTTGTTTTGCCCACTCCCAGCTTAATCTACTTAAGCCAAGTTTCATTCTAATGAGACCTCTCTTCTATGTAAACACTGCTAGAGGGTGTGGCAGTTACAGAAGTCACCTTGATTGAATAACTTCTGACTTATACATCTACTAAGACTTCTATGTTTTCTAGATTGGGCACAGCTCCTCTTTATACCCACTGCACCCAGTGTGGGACAGTTAGAATTTACCAGGAGACTACCACCCTGGCTACGTTGAGACTATAGGAAGACTATAGGAAGGATCATACTAGTTTGCTCTAAGTAGGCAAGTGTGACCCTTTCAGTACACGAGAACAAGATACACAGAATCACCCTGGTGCAGATAATAATAAGAAGGACCTTGTGGATACCATCTAGATTACATGAAGCTCATGAAGTTAAGATGTATTACTTTATACCAGCCCCCTCTCTCCAGTGTTTTACATAAGAGATAATCTTGGTAGAAAGGATTAGACCTTGGCATAACCTTTGTTTATACCTGCAATAGGGTGTGGCACTACACTCTGTTTAGAGTTCTTTGTTGACATGACCCTCCCGATTGGATCACTTTGGTGTCTATATGGGGCTGAATTGAGGCCCCTTCACTTTTACCTTTTGGGCCTTTTTAGCTTTCGGCTTTTGGCTCCTCAGCCTTGCGTCTTTTGGCTTTTGGTTTTTTACTTTTTGGCCTTTTGCTCCTTCTTCTGGGTAGAACTCAGCTCGGGTGACATCCTCTCTCTTTGGTGGGAGACTTTTTTGTATGGTCTAAGTTCGGACCAGAGCTAAAGTTTGTTCATTATATTGGAGTGCTGTGGAAGAGCTTTTGTACTATTAAAAGCCTTTTTGGAACTGCACCCGGACTCGTGAGTTTTCATCTGTTCTCCCGGCGTCCTTGGAGGTAGAAGAGAACCTCTGTCCTGACACTGTTGGGGACCCTAGGGGCATTCCCCGACATATGTATATATGTATACATCTACATATGTACATAAGTACACATGTGTACATGTATACATATATGTATACATGTATATATACTATATATGTATACATGCATGTATGTGCATAAATGTATGCGTATATATATATACATGTATACATGTATATATGTATATATGTGTATATGTATATATATGTGCCATATATACATATATATATGGCTGTGCGCGTCTGGGGTCGGGGGCATGGTGGGGTTCGCTTGCGGAGTGGGCACGGGCCATTTACATGTCTAGCTCCCAACCCGGTCATCGACCACGGAGGTTCTCAGTGTGGTCGTGGGGCAGGCGGTTTTATGGGGGGGGGATGGTGGGTGCGAGGCGGGGTCTTGATCAGCGGGCGGTTCAAAAGGCTTTATTTGGGTGTTTATAGGTACTCCACGGAGTAGTGTGTGTTTGTAGATCAGTTTATTGTAAGGTTTGGGTTTTTGTATGGGCGGGTGATATGTGTATATGTGTATATATAATCCCTTGATATATATTCTTGAGATTGCATGTTCTCTGATTAGCATTGTTCTCTGTGTCTATGATGCTTATTTCAATTTTCTTGGAAATTACTGGGCTATGGATATAATACTATTGGTTAATTTCTAACCCAAAATTGCTTTCAGATTATCCTGGCTGCCATATATATCATGTAGCTCTTGTGATAGGTGTGTAAGTGTTTTATGGTAGGCATTCATCATTTTGGCTCTCTAGTCCTTGTGTGATGGGCTCTTTCCTAGTCTATTCAGGCTGTATATCACTGTCTTCCCGTTGTTCATCGATTTGCTCAAGCAGGCACCAGTAACATCTCCATATGTCCTGTCACAAGCAAGTATAGCTCAAGGGCATCTGCTTGCTCCATGGACAGGAAGAGCCTCAAATCATATTTCAGTCACGGAATTGAGGTCCATAATTGTTACTAGTTTTGGCATAACAAATAAAACACGGGTAGCTTGCCAGGCTACAAAAGTACCTAGACTGGTTGCTTTACACAATAAACATTTATTTGGGGCGCGAGTGATAGCACAGCAGTAGGGCATCGCATATGGTCCCCCAAGCACCGCCAGGAGTAATTCCCTGAGCAAAGAGCCAGGAGTAACCCCTGGGCATTGCTGGGTGTGACCCCCTCCCAAAAAAAAAAGCAAAAAAAATTTATTTCTACTACCTCTGATGGCTGGAAAATTCAGGATGAGGGTGTTAGCAGATTGATTGTCTGGTGAGGGCCCACTTGCTGGATCAAAGATAGCTGTCTTCTGAGACCCTCACATTTGCAGGAATAAAGGTGTGCTTTGGGGTTCTAAGGGTACTATTCCCACTTAGGAGTTTCAAATTTCATAATTGATCACCTCCTCCAAATTCTACCTCCAATAGAATTATATTGGAGATTTCAACATAAGAATTTGACTTTAAGGCAGATATTAAATCCTTAACAAGCCCCACAGTTTTCCTACTTATCCCTGATCCTACATAATTGGGAAG
>JAJIBD010008570.1:0-73956 GCA_021461705.1 Cryptotis parvus | reverse complement strand
AAGGAAGGAAGGAAGGAAGGAAGGAAGGAAGGAAGGAAGGAAGGAAGGAAGGAAGGAAGAAGGAAGAAGGAAGAAGACGGGAAATACCTAGATTATCCTTGAATTTAGATTACAGAAATAACAAGAGAAGAACAGGGAAAGAAATTGAGGGAGTAAGTAAGAAGAGGCAGACAGGAAGTAACAGAGGCAAGGGCCTGAGGTCATGGTGTGTGTGTGTGTGTGTGTGTGTGTGTGTGTGTGTGTGTGTGTGTGTGTGTGTGTGTGTGTGTAAAGTTCCTGTCAAGGTGGTAAGCTGGGGGGAGGAAACCTAGGGACATTGGTGGAGGGAAATTGTCACTGGTGATGGGATTGGTGCTGGTACATTGTTTGCCTCAACTCTAGTGTGAATACCTTTTTAAATCACAGTGGCTTCTGTCGGCCCTTCCCCCTCCATTTTGTCTGAGCCTGGTGGCCCAGCCCAGGAGCGACCAGTCATAGCATGCCATAGCATGCCGGGCCTCAGACGAGGCTGGGGAAGCTGGAACTCTTCCCAGGCTCAGCTGACCATGGGGCCCCCAGGTGGACAGATGGGTTTTGGGAGTGGGCCCATCACCTCTGGGGGATCCTGGGAGGAGCCAGGTGAGACTTGTCCACCACATTAGCCGCCATATTCGCTGTCTGGATGCTGACCATGAGGCCTAAGTTGCCGCCGCCGCTATGCTGCCAGGCTCCATCAAACTAGTGGAAACAGTTATGTTCTTTAATGTACTGCATTCTACGATGTGTAGGAAAGGTAGGTGGGAGGGAGAGATAGAGAGGAGAGAAAAGATATACAGAACCCGCCACGTAGTTGGGGGTGCGGGAGGGGGAGGGATGTGGGGCATTGGTGATGGGAGATGGGTTCGGTGGAGGGATGGATGTTGGAACACTGTAGAACCAAAACTCGACATGAGCATCTTGCAATTGTATGTCTAAAAGTGGTGTAATAAAATTTGAAGAAAAAAAATCACAGTGGCTTCTTTAATATATAATAAAATAAGTTAAATAAATAAATGGATATCTGGTAGAAAAATAACTCCTTTGTTGAAATAATTCTACCTTATAGTTCATAACACTGAGGAGAAGTATCAGATCAGTAAAACACCTCAAGTTTCATTTTTTCCCTCAACTCACCCCCTACTAAGGAACCTCAGAATCAAATTAAAACAAAAGTAATAAGGTAAATAAGTTTGTTAATGGGGGGCCGGAGCTATAGTACAGTGGGTAGGGTGTTTGCCTTGCATGAGGCAGACCCAGGTTCAATGTGGCATTCCATATGGTCCCCCAAGCACCACCAAGAGTAATTCCTGGGTTCAGAGCCAGGAGTAACCCCCTGAGCATTGCCGATTGTGACCCAAAAAAGCAAAACTATAAATTAATTTTTAAAAGGTTTGTTAATGCAAAATACAGAGATCACTATCACTATCTTCCCATTAATCATCTATTTGCTAGAGCGGACACCAGTAATATCTCCATATGTCCTGTCTCATGCTAGTAGAACCCAAAGGCATCCACTTGCTCCAGGAATATAAAGAGCCTCAAACAATTATATTAGGTCAAGGGAATGACCTAATACAAATGTTACTGGTATTTGGCATATCAAATACTACACGAGCAGCTTGCCAAGCTTGCCATGAGGGTGACATACTGTTGTAGTCACCTCTAAATAAAGCATTTATTGATGAACTGCGCGGCCGCTAGCAGCCGCGCAATCCAGGCTGTGATAGTCTGGTCTGCTGGGTGGAGTTGTGACGAGAGGGAAGTCCGGATGTAGAAAATGGCGGGCCCCATGGAGTAGGGGAGGGTGGTCTGGCTTGTTGGGAGGCTCTGCTGGGGTGGCAGGCCAGGGCTAGAACCTGCCATGCCTCCCAGGCGCCTCACGAGCAGCTGGGCACAGGGAGAGCAAGTAGCAGCTCTGCCCCCATGTCTGAGAGTCTCTGGTTCAGCATACCTGGGCGGATTGAAAAAAAAACTGCCGCAGGGTGGCTGTCGATGATCCCCGGGCTGTGATAGTCTGGTCTGCTGGGTGGAGTTGTGACGAGAGGGAAGTCCGATGTAGAAAATGGCGGGCGCCATGGAGTAGAGGAGGGTGGTCTGGCTTGTTTTGAGGTTCTGCTGGGGTGGCAGGCCAGGGCTAGAACATGCCTCCCAGGCGCCTCACGAGCAGCTGGGCACAGAGAGAGCAAGTACAGAGATAGTTTTTAAATATATGTATATATTTTTAATTGAATCAGCATGAGATACAAAGTTACAAAGTTATTCATGATTGGGTTTCATACAATGTTCCATCACACTCACTTTCACTAGTGTACATTTTCCTTCACCAGTATCCCCAGTTTCCCTTCTACCCCTTCCCATGAGCCAACCTCTATGGCAGGCACTTCTCTGTGTGTGTGTCTCTCTCTCTGTCTCTCTTTCTCAGTATTACAATTCACAACACAGGTACAGAAAAGTTATCATGTTTGTCCCTTACCTACTTTCACGCGCAGTTCTTATCCAGAGTGATCATTTCCAACTATCTTTTGCATAACGGTCCCTTCTCTATCCTAGCTGTCCTCCTCCCTCCAATACTTGTAGCAATCTTCCAACTGTGGCTCATTGTTCTTCAGTATTAGTTAGGTTGGTTTTTAAGATGTATATCAGGGCACAAAGGGATAAAGAGTGAATCTAGAAGAACAATCAGAAAATGTCCAGCAAAATAGGGATTTCATCTTGAACATGTTGAAGTTGAGGCTGCTGACAGAAAGATTTCTAAGTATACTTGAGAAGTCAGGTATTGATATATGGGCAATAATCAAAGCTTTGGGTGTAGAAGGCCTGTAACTAGGTGTGTATTATGTATTTTACATTAGTTTTAATCATCTTAGGATTTTAGAAAAAATCACTTTAAAAATTGACTTTAAATGTTTTGATATTTACATATTAATAACTTTTGATATAAATATACAATTTGTGTATACTTTAAATAGTTACATTTCATGTTTAATTGCCATGCTAATTAGTTTTAATATTCAAAAATTATATAATTTAGTTATACAATGTAGCATGTTGGTCCAGTGGTAGAATGGAAAAAACACATTTTCCTACCACTATCAATACTGTAAATCATAGTGCCTAAAATAAAGAACAACACATGCCAGTAAGATATTAAAATCTAAATGTAACTGACATCAGTATCCTAAATGAAAAGCTGTGTGATCAGCATGAGGTCAAAAAAGTAAAACATAACCAGGATCTTAAAAATAAAAAGGAAAGAAAAGAAAGACTATATTTCATGAAATAAACTTATTTTGTGAATTATGCATGTCCTTTTCACTTATCAGTGAGTAGCTTTCAATTTTGATAATTTTGCATAAAGTAATATAGCACTAGCCTTTCACATGTGAGGCCTTGGACCTATCCCCAGCAATGTGTCAAAACCAAAACCAAAACAAGAAAACAAAATTTTATCATCTTTAATATTTAACTAATTCAGAACCACATAAATCACACTTGCACTTTTCCTTTTATCTTTCTAAGGATATCTTTCCTTTTATCTTTCTGATAAGTTAAACAAAACATATTTTACTTTCAGTTATAAGCATGACATCGCTAGACCCAAAAAACTAGTTATAATTATTTTCTAGATATTCTAGTCTCTGTTCTATTGCCATATGTTTGATTCACAAATGTCCACTATTCTGGGGGTTGACTTTTCTCTTTCTTGAGAGACTCCTTTGAAGCACAAACTTTTTAAAATTTTGAAGTCTAGTTTATGTTTTCTTTTGTTCCTGGCACTTTTGCTTTAATATGTAAGAAGTCATTGCCTAATCACAGGCCGTGAAGATTTATTTATCTATGTTTATTGAAAGATCATGGTTTATAATATTGTTACTATTATTGTCTGATACTGTGGTGCTGCTGCACCACTTACACCACCAGGGTCAGAAGGCCTCTACTGCCACACCAAGTCTGTTTGTCCCCTCTTCCTTTGCTCCCTCACTTCATAGTTCCACAAGCACTATTTCACTATTGTTTCCACTGGGAACAATATACTCTATTGCTTTGTTTTATATACCACATATGAGTAAGACTGTCTGGCATTTGTCTTTTTCCTTCTGATCCACTTCACTTAGCACAGTACACTCCAGTTCCATCCAGGTTGCAGTGAATTGCAAGATTTCATCTTTTCTCAGTTAAACAGAATTCTATTTTGTGTTTATACCTAAATTCTTTTTCTTTTTGTTTGTTTCTTTATTTGTGGGCCACATCCCACTGTGATGAGGGCTTACTCCTGGCTCTGTACTCAGGAAATATTGCTGGTGGTGCTCAAGGAATCAAGTGGGGTGCCAGGGACCAAAATCTGGTTGACAATGTGCAAAGCAAGTACACTATCTACTGTACTTTGTTTCCAGCCCCTGCCCTAAATTCTTTATCTACTGCTGTCTTTTGGGATGCTGGGTTTGTTTCTAGATCTTGGGTATTATAAATAATAGCCATGGTGAACCCAGATGTGCATGTGGTTTGGGGACTAATGCTTCTGTGTTCTTGTGGTAGATCCCCAGGAGGAAGGTCACTGTTGTGATGCTCTTAGAGTTGTGAGGCTCATATACAGTCCACTGCAGTGCTTGCTGGAGCTCCCTGGGGCACTCACACACATGTGTGGCAGGGCTTGCACTCTAGCTGTGGTGCTTTCACATATTTCAGTTGTGCTCCAGGGTCTCAGACAGCAGAGCTTCCAAGACCTGGCCATGTGGCAGCACGGGGCATTCTCGGCCACGGAACTCTTGATTCCACAGAGCCCAGGCATGAAAGTCCCTCCTGAGTTTTCTCCCGGGAGTTTCACTGTTTTTAGCTCTCACATTCAGGCCAATCCATTTTGAGTTTATTTATGTTTTTGTGTGAGGAAAGAGTCCAACTTAATCATTCCATGCATGTGGCAATCCTTTGTCCCCACACCACTTGTGGAAAGACAATTATTCTTTTCTTTTTTTCCCATTGCCTTGTTTTTTGCATGCTTGTGGGAAATCAACTGGTCATAAACCTGGGGTTTATTCCTGGAACTTTAATTCTATTCTGTTCATTTGTATGCCAGTATCACAATTGGCATTTTCCCCATACATGAACTTGATGGCAGTAGTTCATGTATAACACCTGGTAAGTTTTAAATTGAAAAACATGACCTCCCCCAAATTTGCTTTTTTTTTTCCAAGATTGGGCATTTGATGACCTTTGTGTGTCCTTGTGTGACTTTCTGGGTCAAAGTGCCAATTTTACAAAGAAAGTAAATGAAAATACCTATTGTTTGTCTGCGACAGCCAACTGAATCTAAATTTTCCGTTATTTATATACACTATAGTGATTTGCAGAACTCTTGATGTCAGACCTTCCCCCCTTTTTAACACAATTTTCATGATTTATATTGATTCTGTATTAAAGATATTAGGAAACTTTCTCAAGATGACATAATGAAAATTAACTAAAATAGAATACCAACACTCCTAATTTTGATTTCCCCAAACTAAATATTCTTATGTTACTATTATATCACCTTAACAGCAACTCCTGACATTTTTTATCTGTGCATCTGTATGTTTTCTTTGGGGTTTTCTGTTTGTTTTGTTTGGGGGCCATACCAGAAGTGCTCAGGGTTTACTCCTGGCTCTCTGTTTCAGGATCACTCTTGTTGGGCTCAGGGGTCCATATAAGGGTACTGGGAATCAAACTGGGTCAGCTGCATGCAAGCCATCAGCCCTATTTGCTGTACTATCTCTTCAGCTTCATGCATCTGTATGCTTTCTTATGAAGTATCGGTAGGCACAAAATATATTTTAGAGGAGAGTCACAAATGGTGAGTTGATTAAAAGATGTTCAACCACACTGGATTGAAAGAACAATAATACATTGAAACCTTGACTTTCACCTATAAAAATACCAAAGAGAAAAAAGTTGGTGACATCCAACAGTGAATAAGAAGGTAGTAAAACAGGGCTGGTGAAACAGTACTTAGGTAGTGTGCTTGCCTTGCATACGGCCAACCCCAGTTCTATCCCCAGTACCACATATGGCCCTCAAACACTGACAATAGTGATTCCTGAGTTCAGAATAATGAGAAAGCCTTGGAAACCACTGAGTGTGGCCCCAAAACCAGAATTAAAAAAAAAAAAGGTTTTAGACTGGAGAAATAGAGAATAGGGTGTTTGCCTTGTAGGGAGTCAACCTGGGTTCAATCCCCAGTACCACATATGGCCCCCAACCCCACTAAGAGTGATCCCTGAGTGCATAATCAGAAGTAAACCTTAAATATTACTGACTGTGACACAAAACCAAAAAATTAAAATAAAAGACTGGGTTTAGAGCAATGGTACAATGGGTAGGGCATTTGCCTTGCATATAGCTGACCTAGGTTTGATCCCTGGCAAACATATGGCCGTCTGAGTCCTTCCAAGATTAATGTCTGAGTACCACTAGGTGTGATCCAAAAAAAATAACCAAAAAAAGAGGAAATTTGAGGGCTGGAGTGGTACTTCAAAGGTGGGGGTGCTTGCCTTGCATGAGACCAACCTGGACTCAATTCATGGCACTACATGTGCTCCTCCCCAAACACTTCCAGGAGTGTCCCTTGGGTGAAGAGCCAGAAATAAACCCTGAGCATCACGAGGTATGAGCCTAAAACAAAATAAAACACGGAAGGTAGAAAAACATGGATGCAGACCAAGACCTGTCTTGCAGGTAGGAGACTCTGGGTTAATCTCCTGGCACCACCCACATGGGTTCTCCTGTTTGGGAACCCTAAAATATAAGATCTTCCCTGCACAGCCAGGCATGTGAGTACCACAACTAAAAGTTGTTGTGTGACCCCCAACAAGCACCAAGGTCGAGTGTGTGAGCATCACAACCAGCTGTGTAAGTGCCACACCAAGTGTACCTGCATACCCACATTTATAGCAACATGAGCTAAGGGGAAGGCAAGGCTGTTTGGGAAAGAATGTAGAGAGATACCCTACACAAGAGAAACAGCTTCACATATAGTCTTGTCCAAAGGAAGTGCAGCACAAGTTTTCTGAAAGGCATTTGGGCATCCAGTTATAAACTGTGGAGACACTTGAACCAGAATTCTGCACTTTTTAGTGGACAGTGTAAGGCGGAGAGAGATTCTTCCTGAGCGGGCCAATACTACAAGAGTCTGCCTACAGTCATGAGTATTTATAGCTGATAAACTTCAGAAGTAAGTTAAGTCTTCATAAGAAGTTATTTAGTCTCATGATGAGCCATTGGTGTTCCTCAGCCAACTGCTAGCCTGCTATGGGCAGTGCTTTCTCCTGACCCTACCTATGGCATGCCCATGGGAGTTGGTGACAAGGCAAGCATGCTGTCTCCCATCCCCAACTCACTATGTGATGAATAACGAAGTTCTTTGTGTGCAAAAACATGATCATAGTTATTGTTGTTTATGCTCAATGTTCCATTCACTCTCAATGGAACAGACATCTCTGAATGCAGCAGTTATGTGTACCTAGGTCGAGAAGTCAACATGATGAACAAACTAAAACCTGAGCTGCGCAGGAGGAAGAGAGAGGCATGGAATGCCTTCAAAAGCATTGAAGAAATAGTTAAAAGGATAAAGAACCCCCAGCTCTGGGCACATCTCTTCGACTCCACCATTCTCCCTGCATTAACATATGCCTCAGAGACCTGGGCCCTACGAAAGCAGGATGAGAATGCTATTCGGTCTCCCAGAGAGGAATTGAAAGAGCTATGCTTGGAATATCACCCCTCACTCAAGTGAGAGAAGGAATCCGGAGCTCTGACCTCCATCACTATTCCAGAATCAGGGACGCTGTCTCGTTTGCCAAGGTATCGAAAATCAGATGGGCTGGACATGTAATGCGATTTGGAGACAACCGCTGGACCAGAGCCGTTACCAACTGATCCCACGGGATGTCAAAAAGATCACGTGGCTGCCCACCTACAAGATGGTCAGACTTCTTCGTCAAGACCTTGAAGGAACAGTTTGAGGCTCTTCATATTCCTGAAGCAACTAGATGTCATTGGGCTACATTGGCACGTGATAGGGTCCAATGGAAATGCTACTGGTGCCCACTCGAGCAAATCGATGAATAACGGATTCAAGTGATCAAGTGTTTATGCGCTGTAGGTTGTGGGTTTTCTGTGCCACACCAGACAGTGCTCTGACACTTTTCCTGGCTCTGTGCTCAGGGATCATTAGATCATTGCTGGTGGGGCTGAGCGGTGCCAGAAAGGAAAGCAGGTTTGGTCATGTGCAAGGCAAGTGCCTTAAACCCTGTACTGTCTCTCTGACCCCATCATCATAGTCATTTGCTCCAGAGAAGTTAATCAGGTCTTTTAGAAATTAAGGAACCAGCCCAGATCATGCAGCCATTCCCCACCGTGACAGGCCAGAGCCCGCAGCAACTGAGCATGCTTCTGTAGCTATGCAGAGAGCACCTGCCTGGGTAAGCAATGGAGAAAACAGAAGGGAAGAAGCATGGGGAGTCCTCTGAGTCCACTATCATAGAATCAGTCTGCAGCATTTCCTGACACTCTGTAATCCAGCTGTAAGTTCCCAAACGAGGGCCCATGCAGCTACCAGGTCTAGAACAGCAGGTCTTGAAGTTTGCCCCTCTCCTTGCCAATGAGTAACACCCAGCATCCTATGATGACATATTAGAATTGCAAGACCAGGGCTGGGGAGCTGGCTTAGAGCAGGGCGGGGGGGGGGGAGGGGAGGGGGCACATGTGCATGCCAGAGTCCCAGGTTCCAGCCCCAGGACTGCATGGTACCTTTAGCACTGCTGGGGTGGCCCAAAAGCCAAAAACTCAAAAAGCAAGACTAAACTAGCTTAAATACCACATATTTGTGTGAAAATTAAATTGAATCTTTTAGAACAATTCAGTGACAATACCAATGGGCTGTGGGGAATGGTTCCAGATAGGAGGAAAAAAAGTAAATTTTTTCCTGTTTTGCACATAATCTTTTTCATAAGTCCTGTTTGTTTCCAATTAAATAAACAGAATCCAGAGATCATAGAAAAGGCACGTGGTTTAGACAAGAAATTTGAAGCAGAAACTTCTGGTTCTGGAAATGATTTGAGGGGGGGGAGTGGGCAATGGGGAGGCGTATATCCAGAGGTTTGCAAAGGGACATGCAGTTCCATGTTTGAAGTTAAGTGCTTAAGGCATGCGTGATTTAAAAAAAAAAATCCCATATAGGGGCTGGAGAGATAGTACAGCAGTTAGGTCATTTACCTTACATGAACCAACACAGGTTCACTCCCCCAGCATCCCATATGGTCCCCTGAGCCCACCAGGAGTGATCTCTGAGCACAGAGCCAAGAGTAACCCCTGGGCACTGCCAGATGTGGCCTCCAAAATAAATATTAATAATTTTCCATATAACTAACTAGTTTTTCTTTAACCAAACTAACCAAATTCCAGTCTCCACTCTGAGGAAGATGTTATTCAAGTCCTTGTTAGGAAACTGTGACACAATCCTCTTCTTCAGCTCACTTTTTCTTCCACCCTTGCTTTACAAACAAGGAAGTTTGAATCTAAACTCCTTGTTTCTGCTCAATTCTGTCTCAGAACTCAGAGCTGCCTCCCCTGAGGCCCTGCTGATGATCTGTTGTCAGAAACGATGGGAACACCCGGGACATGGCCTGGAGGCCATTCTTAAGCTCAGTTACTGTTCAGTTGCAGCCTGGACTTTGGCCAACAGATTATTTGTCCTGTCAAAGGGTACAGAGGCACAAAGAACAGAGACATCAAAAAAGAAGTGATAGTAGAAACCCCATCACCAGCAGCAGCAGAGAAACGTCATTTGTTCCAGAGAAAGCACCCTTTGCTTTCCCTCTTGAAAGCTCCTTATGGAATCTCCCCCGACCTCCTACTCAGAAATTTCACTCCTGTGCTGACCATTTCCCTGGGTGCTCAGAACCCACTGCTCAGTTTGGTCCTTTCCCTACGGACCTGGTTTTGGGAGGTAGTTTGTTCATTCCCTCCATACTTATTTATTTATCTGTGCTCAGCAACCACTCCTGGCAGTGCTCAGGGGACCGCATGGGATGCCAGGCATCGAACCCGTATCTGCTGTGTTCAAGGGATGCGCCCCACCTGATATACTATCTCTCCAGCCACTGTTCATCCAATTTTAAATGAACCTAATAGGGAGCTCATAGAAAACTGGGTGTGATTTAGGCAAGAAATAAGAAGCAAACAGTGAATTGGTGGGTATGGCCCAGATCTTACATCAAAAGATTAGAAAAGACCATAAGTCTTCACAGAATGTGTGAACTGGATGAGATGTACAAACTGGGCTGTGGTGATGTCCATGTTCCCTGACAAGCAGTGGGGAGGGAATAGAAACAGCCAGTCTGGCAGAGAGAGACCTTGTGAGTGTGCCCAGAATGGCTTGGTTTGCAACTTTTCACTCCCAGTTCCCGGCCCGCAGAGAAGCCTGGTTGTATTTCCTGCGCTTTGAAAACCATAACTATCCCAGGTCCTTGACTGAATTGCCTTCCCCACCTGCCCACCCACCCCAAGCTCCTTTCTCCCCACCTCTGTTAGCCTCCTGACACTATTCCAGCAGCAGAAAGTCTTTCTACAGATACTGAAAACAAACACTGACAATTTTGTTATGATGACTCTGGATTAAAATCTGAATTTTAGGCAATTGCACATAGAGATGATGAAGTGATTAGGAAAGTAGACCTCCAGTACAGGGAGGCCTTATGAAAACAGGGAGGGAAAAAAAAATAGCCAGGATATAGACAGCACGTGAGAAGAGATATCCAGAACAGAACAGAAAGTGTTTTATTTTTTTATTCCTATTTAAAACACTGATTTACAATGCTCCTGAGGATAAGGTTTCATGCACACAGCGTTCAAACACCACTGGAGAGCATTTTCTTAACTAATCTGAGCTTATGGCATGCGCATGTGTGTGTGTGTGTGTGTGTGTGTGTGTGTGTGTGTGTGTGTGTGAAATCCCCAATGGGTTCTCAAGCTTCCCATGGTTCACTTGTGGCCAATAATTTGGTTCCAAGGATGTGGTGCCACAGACCCGTCCCCATGTCCCCTCACCAGGCCACCCTGTAGCACTGGGGGCCAATACACGGGGTGGCATACACGGTGTGTGCAATGCCTGTGCTCTTGCCCTGGTACTAATACCCAGCCCACTAATAGCACATTGCATGCATTCTTTTTTTTTCCAACTTTTTATGCTTTTTATTTTTATTTTTTTTTAATTTTTTATTTTTACAATTACAAAGATATACAATTAAAAAGTTCATATTGGGTTTTGGTCATACAGTGTAGCAGCACCCATCCGCCACCAGTGCCCAAAACGTCGGTTCCCTCCCAGCCCTCTCATGGGTTCTTTATTTCTTTCATTTATTTTCTTTCCCCAAAGGAAAGAACATAATTAAGGGTGGTCTTGTATCTTTGCCTCTATTTAATGCTCAGTTCTAGGTTCTGCTTCTTTTGATAAAAGAATTAGAATAAAAGAATTAGACGAGTTTAGAGAAGTTGCACAGTGAAAAGGGAAGGGAAGGCAGGGCTCCAGTTGGCTGAGTGGCGGGCACCGGTCTAAATGAGCCAGGCCATGTGTGTCTGCATGCACTGGCCCAGGAACAGATCTCTGGTGCCAGCGATCAAACATGGGTCTGCCACATGCAAGGCAAGCACCATATCCACTGTACTATCACTTCAGATATATGTATATATATAATAATTTTAATTTTGTAAATTATATAATTTCATATATAATTTTATATAATAATTTACAAAATTAAAATTTTTATTTAGGAATACAAGAAGTATATAAAGTTTATATACAATTAAATATATTAAATTAAATATATATTAAATTTAACATGTGTATGCAGGAAGATAAGCTATCCTTTGATTCTTTATCTATTTCTCTTTAAAACTATTTTTTTGGAAAGAGCAGGGGCCAGGAGTTAGTGTAGTGGTAAGGGCACATGACTGGGATGTGCCCACCTGTGTTAAAGTCCCGGCACCACATAGGCGCGTGAGCGTGTTGACAGGTGCAGCCCGCATAGGCCTCCAGCACTGTCAGGTTCAGTCTTGGCCTTCCTGGCACTGCAGGTCCCGAGCATCCTCAGGCCTTTGCCCTGACCCACTGGCCCAGTAGATGAAAAATCACCAGTGGGGACCCCGACCTCCAGAGCAGTCGTTAGAGGGCCCTCCAAAGGAAAGTATCCACCTAAATTACTCACATTCTAATGATACTTGGCTCTTTCATAAACACTCTTCCTTTGTAGATCTAATTTTTTTTTGCCATCTAAAAAGAATACAGTCTGAGTGATAACAGACTTGAAACCCCAGAGTGTATCTTGCACCCTAAAACACAGGCTCCTTGGGCTTATATCTTGGAATGTGGAGAGGATCTCCTGAGCACCCCTGAGTGCTGCCAGTCATCTCTCGACTGCCCCTCGCATGCGCTCTTTGGTTTCCTTTTGATACCCAAACTCATAAACCTCTGTACCACCTCCCCAGAGACGGGCCATTCTCCCTGCTCTCAGCAAAACCTGTCACATTTGTAGCCAGACCTCGTACTGTGACCACAGCTCCTCAGCAAGAGTGTCCTGGTTTTATTTCTGATCTCATCTACCTACCGTCATATTCATTCTTTCATGTAGTCCTTGGAAGCATAGTTTCTTTTTATGCAGATATTCCCATGACCTGATGGAATGTTTGAGGCTCTTTATGTTCCTGGAGCAAGCAGGTACCCTGGGGCTCTACTTGCATAATACAGGACATACGGAGATGTTACTGGTGCCCGCTCAAGCAAATCAATGATGAACGGGAAGACGGTGATACAGTGATGTGATATCATTATATATGAGCCTAGGTAAAACAGTGTTATAAGGCACTGCATATAGACAACAACGGGTATCTCCAGCAGAGATAAAGCTGTATATAAAGATGACAGCTTATCTTTCAACCTAGTGTGGTAGGAAAGCTCATGTGAGATTATCATCTGGACCCTAGCCTTTTCCCTATCTTCTTCGCCTTTGATTCACTGTCTTGTCCTTTCCATTTTTTATGTTTGTCCTTGCACTGTATTTCTGAAGTGACTTTTCAAACCAAATGAACAAACATGTATGGTAAAATCTAATTCAGAAATGCATTCCCTGCCTTATGTTATATATTTTGCTTGGCATTATATCTATTTAGCATGAAAAATTATTAGTGAAGTCACATGGCTTACAAAAGTACTAAATAGAAGATTCATGTCACCACCACTGTGCCAGTATTCTGCCACCACTGTCCCTCGGTCCCTTCTCAGCTATCCTTTCTTTTCTCCCCCCCCCCGCCTTTCTCCCCAAGCCTTCTTGGTAGTCTCAATTCTCTTGTCAGAAGCTCAGGGTTTGTTTTCCCTGAACGCGGTTTCCTTGCTTTGCTGCTTAATATATCACACATGAGTAAGTTCATCTAGTATGTGTCTTTGTCCTTCTGACTTATTTTACTTAACATGACATCTTCTAGTTCTATTAATGTTGCTTAAAAAAAAAGTCCTTTTAAGGATAAGAGAGAATTCAATAGGCTCAATGCATGCTCTGAAGCTGAAGGCCTGGGTTTGGTCCCCAGCACTGCACCAAACTGGGAGTGGCCACCAAGTACTGCCAAGTGTAGCCAAAAATAAAACTAAAGTCCTTTTAACACCTGGTCAGCATTAAGAAAGATCAACAAATTCACCTTTTCTCAAGATGAACTCTCTTCTCACATGCAACCAATGATTAAAGAATCAGAAGCGAGGTGAGGGGGGGGGAGGGATAGCACAGAGGGTAAAGTGCTCACCTTACATGCAGCCTTCCCAGATTCAAACTTTGGCTCCCTCACCCTTGTCAGGAATGATCCCCAAGTGCAAAGCCAGGTGTAAACCCTGAACCACATCTGGGTATGGCCCCCCAAACCATAAATAAAAAAATAAGAAATGGGTTATTTTTTATTTTTTGCCTTTTTGGGTCAAACCAGACAATGCTTAGGGGATCCTCCTGGCTCTGCATTCAGGAATTATCCTGGAGGTGCTGCGGGAATCATATGGGATGCTGGGGATTGAACCAGGGTGACTGGTTCAAGATATGCAAGACAAATGCCCTTCCCACTATACTATCTCTCCAACCTCATGGATTTTTTTTATCACAAATAATATAACCTCAAAAATTGTTCTCTGTTGGGGAGCGCCGCCGGGGGTCCCCGACAGTGCTGGGAAGCAAGTTCCCTTCTACCTCTGAAACCGGCGGGAATGGATGAAGACTCAGGAATCCGATGCAGTTTTAAAGGGCTTTACTATCACAGGTTCCAATATACAATCCAAGAGCAGGGAAAACCTCTGGGTTCCCAGCTAGGCCCCAGCCAGGTGTAGGCCAAGATGGCTGCCACCAATTGGTGAGGCCCAACAGAGAATGGAGAGGACAGAGAAACAAAACACCAAGGGAAGCCGAAATGGCAAAAGGGGAAAGAGAGAGAGAGAGAGAGAGAGAGAGAGAGAGAGAGAGAGCTTCTTTTCTTGCAGCTTATTTTATAGCTCGAAATCCGCCCAAACTCCCCAGCGCTATCTAGAGATGAAAACAGGAAAATAGCTCTATAGAAATGTAGCAACTAAAGGAGACCATCGGGCTGTTTACAAGGACCCAGAGCTAATTCAAAGCCTCCTAGCAGAGCTGGGAGAAGCTATAAGCTAAATGTAACTTCCCTGGCAGGAAGGATCAAATGCCCCCCAGGTAATTTCTCCCAGCACCTCACCTAATGTCTTGAGCCAAGATCTGCCTGGAATTGCCTTTATAGGGTAGAGAAGGGGGTTTCTGAGATGGCATGTCTCTGTACCAAAGACTAATACTAATGCCAGTTAAATATTTCTCCAAGCCTTCACAAGAGTCTCGTCTACTTCACGGTAGTTTTGTATTTTAGTTGCTTTTGAGTTATCAGGGAGCCATGCTTGCTTGCTTGGAGGCAAACAGCATTTCTCTCTGGTCTAATTATTTAGAGATCCAACGTGGCCAGGCAAATATGCTGGTAAAATCTAGCTAGTCCCACGATGATTGTGGTAGCATGAGAGAATATTTATACCAGCCAGTACAGAATACATGGTCAGATAAGACTGCCACATTCAGACTACCCCCTATCTATGAAGTGACCTGCAGGAGGCAATCCAGGACAGATGCAGAGGCCTAGGCTTTTAGGTGTCTTGCAACAGTTCTCTACATGAATTAAGTAAATTTATAATACAACATATGTATATTAAATGTATGTAACATCTGCCAAATTACTGACATTTTACTTTTTGCTTAATTATCTAAGCAAACGTTTGGTGATAGCCAGTGATTGCTTCCCTGAAGATGGCCATCTGACAGAATTTTATCTCTTCAAGAGGTCAGTGCACAGTTGTCTAATCAGATTTAAATTCTGAAGGTTATTTCCTGACATCACTTTAACCTTTTCAGTCTTCTTCCTTTATGAGCATCGGGTCCTATCCCACAGAAGACACATATTTTTAATAGAGTATCATCAGAATGAAAAGTTAAAGGTAACAAACAGTATGAGTCACTAGTTATCAGGGTTTTTTTTGGTGTGTTGTGTGTCATATACCAGCAAATTGAAGATGTGCGATTACCAGATGACTTCTGAACACATCTTATCACACTATAAGATGGGTTTTTATACTCAGAAGGAATGTCCTATCATCTTTCTGCCAGAACCTTTGGCAACAAGTCCAAGAGTTCATATATTATCAGCATAAATATTGACATCACAATTTCTTCATCTGTCTTTAATCGTGAGTCGTCCCCCACCCCCAACAATCCAAATGATCATAGTCCCTGAAGATCAACCTAACTCTATGCCCATGAATAGGGATTCAGACAAAGTTTCAGATTGGGTCTCTGTTGCTGTTGTGATGTATCTGTTTGTTTGCTTGATCCATTGAATTCATTTAAGGACTACCCCCCAGCTTAATGCTGGGACTCACAGATAAAACTGGGGCCTCCTGCAGGCAGAGCTTGTGTTCCAGTCCTGTAGCTGTCCCTTCAGACCTGTGTTCAGTTGTAGCTTTAAAGTGCTCCCTCGCAACATGTGTGAATAAATGTCGAAAGGGCTAATACCAACCTAGAACTGAGGATTAAATACAGGCAAAAAAATGCACATGATAGCCTCTAAGTGTATGTAGTGTAACCCACAACGTGTAAGAGAAGGAAAAGAGAGAGGAGGAGAGAGAAAAGAGATAAAGAACCTGCCATTTAGGCAGGCTATGGGGAGGGAGAGGGAATTGGGGACATTGGTGGTGGGAAATGGGCACTGGTGGAGGGCGGGTGCTGGAACACTATGTGACCGAAACCTCTAAACATGAACAACGTTGTAATTGTATATCTCACGGTGGTATAATAAAATATTTAATAAAAAAATAAAGTGTTCCCTCGCCATAGACAATATTGTCTCCTTGACATTATTGTCTTCAAGAAAATCTCTTTATTAAATACAGGCAAAAAGATACACATGACAACCCTTTAATGTATGTTTTGTAGTCCGCAATCTGGAAGGGAAGGAAAAGAGAAAGAGATAGAGAGAAAGGGAAAGAAATAAAGAACCTGCCATGGAGGTGGGCTGGGGAGGGGGAGGGAACCGGGGACATTGGTGTTGGGAGATGGGCACTGGTGGAGGGGTGGGTGCTGGAACACTGTATGACCAAAACCCAAATATGACCATCTTTGTAATTGTATATCTCACGGTTGTATAATAAAGTACTTATTTAAAAAAAATCTCTTTTTTAGTTTCTATTTTCTGAAGAAGAAATGCCATCTTTTCAGAAAACTATTCGACAGAAAACTTTTCTAGTCTAGCCATTGATTATGTAATGGAGCACAGTGATAAAGGAGATAAAGATTCTTAAATATTCCACCACCATTCATCCACATTCATCCAAGGCCAGCCAAGAGTCAGACTTTATCCTTCTCAGATGTACAACAGTGGCCGTTTGGGGTTAAATGCTGGCAGTGATCCTTCCTTCCACTACAGTATCTTTGAACATGGAGTTCCTTCAGAGAGGAATCTATTGCCTTTCCTTTCTTCTTTTTTTTTTTTTTTTCTTTTCACTTTTCTTCTCTCTTTTTTTGGGGGTTGCTCAGAGTTCACTCTGGTTGTGCTGAGAAGACCAGGCCATGCTGGGCTCACACCTTGAGTTTCCCACATGCAAATCATACATTTAACCCTCAGAGACATTAACCTACTCCCAGAGGTGACTATGTTTTCTTTGCATAACCTATATCCTTCAACTAGGTTGCACACCCCCCCCCCAGAGGAATTTTCTCTGACTCCACTAACCAACAACCCAACTCCACGTCAGATGCTCTTGTGGTGCCCTGGACCCCTTGCTCTTAGATATTACCTGGTTGTGTTTTTTCTTTTTTTTTTTCTTATTGCCATCTGCTTACTGTCATCTGCTTAACCTACTAGCGTATAGGTGTTGTGGAAGTCTGGGTTGTGCAGCTTCTACACACAATCATAGTCCATGGGCCTGGCAATATGTCAGGGACACTCATTATTCCAAGTGTCAATAAACAAGGGAGGCCAAGTTGTATTTTTTTTGTACAGCTTTTACAGAAGGCTAAAATTTTGGCTTTAATATATACCAAAAAAATTAGGGCAATTCTGGAAATTTGGAAATTTCCAATTTTGGAAAATTCTGGAAAAAGGGTTAAACATTTCTGAAACATATCATCTAAGTCTCCATTTTGATCTCTTCATCTGCAGGTGAAGCTCTCTTTGGAGCACCCAGCATCCAGTTTGGCATCTTTGGGAGTCTACTGTTTGGTCTGTCACTGGTTCAAGCTCATGATAGATTGTACCCTGGTTGACTAGCCGACAGGGAAGTGAGGCACATCCGTTGTTGGCTGAACTTGTAGCATCTGGGAAAGCTAGACTTCTACCACTGCACACAAAGAAGTAGGAAACCTCAAGAAGTTTGATTCTCAGGGCCGGAGCGATAGCCCAGCGGGTAGGGCATTTGCCTTGCACGCGACCGGCCCATGCCGGCCTGGGTTCGATCCCGGCATCCCATATGGTCCCTTATGGTCCCCTGAGCAACGCCAGGAGTGGTTCCTGAGTGCAGAGCCAGGAGTAACCCCCTGAGCATCGCCGGGTGTGACCCAAAAAAGCAAAAAAAAAAAAAAAAAAAAAAAAAGAAGTTTGATTCTCAAAGAACTCAGGTTTAAAGCAGTGATATCTTTACACACTTGGTTAAGTTGATTCCTAGGTATTTGATTTTCTATGGGGAGAATCAACATTGTCAAAATGGTAATACTCCCTAGAGTTCTGTACAGATTCAATGCAGTCCCTATAAGGATACCATGACATTCTTCAAAGAAATTGACCAAATGCTCCTGAAATTTGTATGGAACAATAAAACCCCAATTATAGTTAAAACAATCCTCAGGAAAAAGAAGATGGGAGGCATCACCTTTCCCAACCTCAAACTGTACTACAAGGCAGTAGTAATTAAAACAGTATGGTATTGGAATAAAAACAGATCTATGGACCTATGGAATAGAATTGAGTATCCTGACACCCAACCTCAAACACATGATCATTTAATCTTTGATAAAGGTGCAAAGAGTCTAAAATGGAGTAAGGAAAGCCTCTTCAACAAGTGGTGTTGGGAAAACTGGGCAGCGGCATGTAAAAAATGAATTTGGACCTGTGTCTAACACCATGCACAAAAATCAGCTCAAAATGGATTAAAGATCTCAATATCAGAATGAATCCATAAAGTACATTGAAAAAATATAGAGATATATGGGCACATCTCTTTGACTCCACCATTCTCACTGCATTAACATATGCCTCAGAGACCTGGGCCCTACAAAAGCAGGATGAGAATGCTATTCGGGTCTCCCAGAGAGGAATCGAAAGAGCTATGCTTGGAATATCACGCCTCAGCTCCCTTTTGACCCAGCCATACCACTCCTGGGAATATACCCTGGGAAGCCAAAAACACCCACGCCAGACTCAGCTAATTTGCAACCCCAGAAGAAATCCAGACCCATCCACTTCAGACCCACAGCTGTGCTGCTCGGCAGGCCCCATGTGGAAGCAACCCATCAAGCTGACCTCCCGTAAGGGGCTCGGCCATCTCCTAGCCGAGTCCAACATTGCTCCAAGGGTTTGCTCTCATGAGCAGGGGAGAGACCATGCTGGCAGGACTCGGAGTGGAGCTTTAGGCCCTGCCCTTTCCTCCACCTCCATGCCAGTTGCCCTGGAAGAGAGAGACCCATCCACGCCAGACCCACATGTCCCTTGGTGCGTGGCCAAAGCGGCCACACAATATTTTTATAGGATACTGAATTTTGCATAAGGTTCTTCCCAATTTCTTTCACATTTATACATAGTAAACAGTTCTAGACATGTTTTAACGGATACCAGTAAGCCTGGCAAGAAGCCAGAGCAAACCACACATCATGCAGTTAGTCATTTTCAACATCCAGACTCCATAGTTCCTCAGAGCTCCATCCAAGAGAAAACCTGATCTTCCCCTTTACGTTTCATCAGTAAATGCTCGGGTTGAGAGCCTTCTACTGAGACTATACCACCTACACGATAAAGCCTGGCAAGCTACCATGTTTTATTTACTTTTTTAGGCAAAGACTAGTAACTATTATGGACCTCAGTTCCATAACCTGAAGAATGGTTTCGGGCTCCTCCTGTCCCTGTAGCAAGTAGATGCCCTTGGGTTGCACTTGCTTGTGACAGGACTAATGGAGATGTTACTAGAGTCCACTCGAGCAAATTGATGAACAATGGGAAGACAGTGATGCAGTGAAGCCAAAAACACACAGCAGAAACACAATCCGCACTTTTATTTTCCTAGCAGCACTATTCACAATAGCCAGAACCTGGAAACAACCAGTATGCCCGAGAACTAATGACTGGATAAAGAAACAGTGGTACATCTACACAATGGAATACTATGCAGCTGTTAGGAAAAATGAAGTTATGAAATTTGCCTATAAATGGATGGACATGGAAAGGATCATGTTGAGTGAAATTAGTCAGAAGGAAAGAGAGAGACATAGAATGACTGCATTTATTTGCATTACATAAATATATCAGGTGGTCTTACCAAAAGTGGAAATTACTGCAAGCGTGAGGGAGTCAGAGGCTAGGTAAGACAGAGAAGGGAACTCTGTATCACTTGAGTGAAGTGATCACTTGTATCACTTGAATTCTCGTTCATCATCGATTTACTCGAGTGGGCACCAATAACATCTCCATACATCCTGTCACATGCGAGATAGCCCAAGGGCATCTGCTCGTCCAGGAACATAAAGAGCCTCAAACCATTCCATGAGGTCATGGGAATGAGGTCTATAATTGTTACTGGTATTTGACATGTCAAATACAACACGGGTAGCTTGCCAGGCTCTGCCGTGCAGGTGGGATACCCTAGTAGTCACCTCAAAACTCAAACAATTATTGATGAACCGCACGGCCACTTTGCAGTCGCATGAGCCAGGTTGTGATCAGCTCTTCTGCTGGGTGGAGCTCTGAGGAGAGGGGAGTCCGGATGTGGAAAATGGCGGCTCTCATGGTATGGGGGTTCCTCTGGCTTCTTGCGAGGCTCTGCGGGGGTGGCGGGCCAGGGCTAGAACCCGCCATCCCTCCCGGACACCTCGTGATCAGCTGGGCATAGGGAGAGCAAGTAGCAGCTCTGCCCCGTGTGTGTGAGTCTCTGGATCAGTATACCTGGGCTGGCGTTGAAAAAAGACTGCTGCAGGGTGAGTCACTGATAAGCTGGGCTGTGATCAGCTATTCTGTTGTGTGGAGCTCTGAGGTGAGGGAAGTCAGGATGTGGAAAGGGCTGATACCAACATTAACTGAGCATTAAATACAGGCAAAAAAATGCACATGATGGCTTCCAAGTGTATGTAGTGCAACCCACAATGTGTAGGAGAAGGAAGGGAGAGAGTGGGAGAGAGAAAGAGATAAAGAACCTGCCATTTAGAGGCTATGAGAGGGGGGGGAATTGGGGACATTGGTGGTGGGAAATGGGCACCAGTGGAGGGCGGGTGCTGGAACACTGTGACCAACACCTCCAAACATGAGCAACGTTGTAATTGTATATCTCACGGAGGTATAATAAAATGTTTAATTAAAAAAAAGCCCATTTCGGCATTTGCATGCAGTATGTGGTCATTTGCATGTACATTTATATGACACCTTATCAAATTTGTAATAGCAGTGATCACAGAGCCCTAACTCGGGGATGCCTCTGAGTTTCTGTGGCACATCACTTCTTAGACAGTACCCCCTCTCACCTCCATACCAGGAGTAGATACCCCAGAATAAGTCTGCCATGTGTCCAGAGATTCTCAGTCCTGATGGAGACCGGGATTGCAGATGGTTACTCTGAGACACCCTCTAGGGCCTTGAGAGATGCAGCGAAGAGATCCCTGGACCATCCCTCATGCTGGTCATTCCTGAGAGTACTTGTCCTTCTTCAGCCCAATATCCTTCCAGTACTTTCTCTCTTTAGCCTCAGTGATGTAATCCTGACCTCTCTCAGAGTCCCACATTGCTCAGGGCCCAGGTTCAATCCCAGGCACTGCATGGGCTCCTAACACTGCTGGGCATAGTTCTCATCTCCCCCAGCATCACCACGGAGGTCCCCCCATCCCCTAACACAAACACATGCATATATACATATAAAATTACTCTCCCCAAACAAAGTGGGATCAGAATAATACCAAGAATCAGAGCTTTGAAGACTGTGGTGCTATGTTTTGCTCATTAGACCTAGAGAAGGGTATAATATGCAGGTTTCTGGCTGTGATTCATCTGTGGTGAGGTATATGAGTATTATTCAGAGAGGGCCAAAACCATAGTACAGCAGGTAGAGCATTTGCCTTGCAAGCCATTGATCCGGTTGGATCCATTGGCTTTTCATATGGTCGCCTGAGCACCCATATGGTCCCCTGAGCACCACCATGAGGAATTCCTAAGTGCAGAGCCAGGAGTAAGCCCTGAGAGTCGTTAGGTGTGGCCAATAAATCAAACAACAAAACAAAGAATATTGCTCAGGAGTAATAGCATTCTTTCTTCCCCTCGGTGTTTTTATGAATCAGTATAATCCAGAATCATTTGTAGTTGATGGGATTGGCAGAGGTCACCTTCCCAAAAGGCATTCCAATGAGACCTTTATCTCTGCTGCATTGTCAGTGCCATTCAGCAAGACCACAGCTGATGTTAGGGTTTTACAAGTGCTTATGCTTAGTTAGTAGTTCTTTCAACTGAGTCGGATGATATTGATACAGCTAGAGCTGGGTGGAGAACATCAGGTTACCTTGATATAGCTGGAGCTAGATGAACAATGCTAGGTCACTTTAGCCAATTAGCCAATCAGAAAGGAGATGCCGAGGGGATGGGATTTGAAAAGGGAGCCCCAGGCCCTCTGTGGTGCCCTCTCTCTTTCTCTGAAGAGGGGCCTCTCTTGCAGGATCCCCCACCCCCTCTGGATCAGGTAGAGCAGCATGCCCAGATAAGGGGCCCAGTATAGGTAGGCCACGCAAGGCTGGCAAGGGCAGATACAGGTTCAGGCTGGGCTTGGAAGCCCATGGTTCTGGTCAGGCAGGGCTTGGATGCCTAGGATAGAAAAGGGAAAGGCTGAGCTTGGAGGCCCAGGGTTCAGGCAGAGCTTGGACGCCCAGGATAGCTCAAGACAGGTTGGGATCGGAAGCCCAGTTTACAGGGAGTGCACAGGGCGCTGGGAAAGCATGCATGGGATAGAGAGAGCAGTTAGGGGACAGGAACAGGACCTGGCCAACATTTATGAGAGTGGAGTAGGCTACATGGTACAAGTTGAGAAAGTTGTACACTGGACCAGGCAGCATTGAAGGCAGGACCAGGACATTGTTGACTGGTAATAGAGAGGCCTGGACAACTGGGGACGGACCTGGAACTATCTGTACAATAAACTAACTTCCCTTCATCCTAGTTTTGTAGAATTTTGTATGTAATCTTTCATGCATCTCTCTGATGACTAATGACGGTGAGCAGTTTTTCATATGTCTTTTGGCCATTCGAATTTCTTATTTGTCAAAGTTTCTGTTCATTTCTTCTCCCCATTTTCTGATGGAGTTGACTGTTTTCTTCTTGTAAAGTTCTATCAGTGCCTGACATATCCTGGATTGTCAAAGTTTTTTGTTCATTTCTTCTCCCCATTTTCTAATGGGGTTGGCTGTTTTCTTCTTGTAAAGTTCTATCAGTGCCTGATATATCCTGGATATTAACCCCTTATCAGATGGATATTGGGTGAACATTCTTTCTGGATGGGATGTTTTCAGCTCCCAATCAGCCAAAAACAGACACAAACTTCTCTATTACCACCAAACCTTTTGGCTCACAGCAACATCTTCCCATTGATCTTCCTTCCTGGGGTCCTCCCTCTCTGATCCAGTCTTCATAGTTGGCCAGAATGCTTGTTTTACAACTCACAGCAGTTTCTCATGATTACTACTCTTTCATAGTTCCTGTGTTGTCCATGGTTTCTGTAAAGGCTCAAATATCTAAAATTTATTAAGGTAACTCAACAAAGCCTTGTGATACACTTACTAACAACTTTTCATTCTAGAACCACAACCCATGGTGCTCAGGGGCTACTTCTGATTTTGTGCTCAGAGAGCCATGTCATGCCATGCTGGGTATTAAACTCCAAGTCTCCAGCGTGTGAGGCAAGTGTTTCAACCCATAAGCTATCTGTCTAACCCATTAATACTACCTTTCATCCTCATCTTCATTTCAATTCTTGGCATCTTTAGCAGCATGGTTAGTGTTTTGTTTCTTTTGACAGTATGACAACAAATCCTTGACGATCCTTGCAAGTCGGGGTTTCTGCTTATTTGAAAGGGAGCGGCGCCACCTAGAGTCCAGCATAAGTTGGTGCATCTGGTGAGTGAACTGAAGTCCAGAGATTCCCTTTTTAAAAAAATTATTTTATTATACCACCGTGAGACATACAATTACAAAGATGTTCATATTTGGGTTTTGGTCATACAGTGTTCCAGCACCCATCCCTACACCAGTGCCCATCTCCCAACACCAATGTCCCCGGTTCCCTCCCCTCCACCAGCCCGCCTCCATGGCAGGTTCTTTATTTCTTTCCCTTCTCTTTATCTCTTTCTCTTTTCCTTCCTTTCCCAATTGCGGATTACAGAATATACATTAAAGGGTTGTTATATGTTGTTTTATATGTTTTTTGGTATTTAATGCTCAGTTCAAGGTTGGTATTAGTACTTTCGACAATTATTAGCACACTGTTCCATTTTCTGTCTTACCTAGCCTCTGATTCCCACACATTTGTGATAATTTCCACCTTAGACAAAACCTCCTGATACTTGTTTCACTTGACATTGGATATTGGTATCATAATATATACATATATATTTATGTCATGCAAATAAATGCCGTCATTCTATATCTATCTCTCTCCTTCTGGCTAATTTCACTTAACATGATCTTCTCCATGTCCATCCATTTATAGGCAAATATTCATAGCTTCATTTTTCCTAACAGCTGCATAGTATTCCATTGTGTAGATGTACCAAAGCTTCTTTATCCAGTCATCGATTCTCGGGCACTCTGGTTGTTTCCAGATTCTGGCTATTGTGAATAATGCTGCTATGAACATAAAAGTAGGGATGGTGTTTCCGCTGCGTATTTTTGGCTTCCCAGAGTAGATTCCCAGGAATGGTATGGCTGGGTCAAATGGGAGTTCAATTTCTGGTCTTTGGAGGAATGTCTTTATTGTTTTCCAGAAAGGCTGTACCAACCGACATTCCCACCAACAATGGATGAGTGTCCCCTTTTCCCCACATCCACGCCAGCACTTGTTGTTCTTGCTCTTTTGGATATATGCCAATCTCTGTGGTGTAAAATGATATCTCATTGTTGTTTTGATTTGCATCTCTCTGATGATTAGTGATGATGAGCATTTTTATATGTTTTTTGGCCATTCAAATTTCTTCCTTGTTGAAGTTTCTGTTCATTTCTTCTCCCCATTTTTTGATGGGGTTGTTTTTTTCTTCTTGTAAAGTTCTACCAGTGCCTGATATATCCTGGATATTAACCCCTTATCAGATGGATATTGGGTGAATATTCTTTCCCATTCTGTGGACTGCCTTTGTATCTTAGTCACTGTTTCTTTTGAGGTGCAGAAGCTTTTAGTTTCATTAGTGATGTTTCACCTTTGAAGATGTCTTTAGCTTCAATGTCGTGGAGGATTTTTCCTATATTTTCTTCAATGTACTTTATGGATTCAAGTCTGATATTGAGATCTTTAATCCATTTTGAGTTCATTTCTGTGCAGGGTGTTAGACACAGGTCCAAATTCATTTTTACATGTCATTGTTGACATGTTTTCCCAACACCCCTTGTTGAAGAGGTTTTCCTTACTCCATTTTGGACTCTTCGCACCTTTATCAACAATTAAATGATCATGTGTTTGAGGTTGGGTGTCAGGATACTCAATTCTATTCCATAGGTCCACAGGTCTGTTTTTATTCCAATACCACAGTGTTTTAATTACTACTGCCTTGTAGTACACTTTGAAGTTGGGAAAGATGATGCCTCCCATCTTCTTTTTTCCCGAGGATTGCTTTAGCTATCCGTGGGAGTTTATTGTTCCATACAAATTTCAGGAGTGTTTGGTCAATATCTTTGAAGAATGTCATGGGTATCCTTATAGGGACTGCATTGAATGTGTACAGAGCTCGAGGGCATATTACCATTTTGACAATGTTGATTCTCCCCATCCATGAGCAGGGAATGTGTTTCCATTTCCTCGTGTCATCTTTTATCTCTTGGAGCAGTGTATTGTAGTTTTCTTTGTATAGGTTCACTAGTGAACTCTACAAAACCTTTAAGGAGGACCTACTGCCAGTCCTTTTCAAGCTCTTCCAGGAAATAGAAAAAACAGAAACACTCCCAAACAGCTTCTATGAGGCACATATCACCCTGATACCCAAAGCAGGGAGAGACAACACAAAGAAAGAAAACTACAGACCAATCTCCCTGATGAACACGGATGCTAAGATCTTCCACAAAATACTAGAAAACATAATCCAAAGACTCATCAAGAAGATTATACATCATGACCAAGTAGGATTCATCCTGGGAATGCAAGGATGGTTCAACATTCGCAAGTCAATCAGCATAATACAGTATATCAATAAGAGAAAAAAATAAAAACCATATGATCCTATCAATAGATGCAGAGAAAGCATTTGACAAGATCCAGCACCCGTTCATGATTAAAACCCTCAAGAAAATGGGAATTGAAAGAACTTTCCTCAAGATAGTTAGATCCATCTACCAAAAGCCCACAGCAAGCATCATTCTCAATGGGGAAAGCCGTCCCCCCTGAGATCAGGAACAAGACAAGGTTACCCACTCTCACCTCTTTTATTCAATATAGTACTGGAAGTACTTACCATCGCAACAGAGAAGAAAAGGACATCAAGGGCATCCAGATAGGCAAGGAAGAAGTCAAGCTATCATTATTCACAGATGACATGATATTATACCTAGAGAACCCTAAACTCTCTACCAAAAAACTCCTAGAAACAATAGACATATAGTAGAGTGGCAGGATACAAAATCAACACCCAAAAGTAGGTGGCTTTCCTATATACAAATAACGAAAGAGAAGAAAGGAATATTAAGGAAACAATTCCATTCACAATTTTGCCACAGAAAATCAAATATCTAGGAATCAACTTAACCCAGTGTGCAGAGATTCTTTATAAGGCCACCTGCCGTTAACAAACTTATCTTCTTCCTTCATCATTCCTCAGATTTTTGGAGGATGCAGAGCTGATGCTCTAAAACAAGGCAAGGTGCTTGTTTTCTGTTGTCATCTTCATTTTTGTAAGTTTTGGAAATTTTTTTTCCACCACCAATGTCCCCCGTTTCACTCCTACCCACCCCTCTTGCCTTGATGGCAGGCACTTTTCTTCTCTCTCTCTCTCTCTCCCTCTCTCTCTTTCTGTCTCTGTTTATCTCTGTCTGTCTCTCTCTCTCTCACCCCTTTGGGCATTATGTTTTAGTAAGCTAAAGCTTAACTCCATGATATCAGAGCAATTTCTCTGGGGAAGAGAGCTGCACAATCTGACAATAGCTGTTTCTCATGAGTTGACTATTCAGGGCAGTAGATTTTTTGTTGCTATTGGCAGGGGCATACTTAGCGGTGCTCAGGGGCTATGTTGTGCAGTGAGATCATGCCCGGGGCCTGACTTCCATGTGCTCTACCACTTGAGCCACATCCCCAGCTCTGTGCTGGATTCTTTGACTTCCACAGGTTCCCTGTTGTTTGGTTGCAGGAATGCTGAGAAACTTCTGAAGACATGGCCTCTGGCATGTGACCAGCATAACTGGCCAACGTCATAGTTTCCTTGTGCTTTGTTCTTGATTTGATGTTAAATAGTCACTTTTGACCAATTGTGAAACGTATCACATTAATTTTTAAATTTAAAAAT
The DNA here is from genome assembly GCA_021461705.1 of Cryptotis parvus. NCBI lineage: Eukaryota > Metazoa > Chordata > Mammalia > Eulipotyphla > Soricidae > Cryptotis > Cryptotis parvus. The sequence continues at coordinate 46,393 of JAJIBD010008570.1, read as the reverse complement.
TGCTTCCAGTATAGACACTGCAGAAACACAGATTTGGGTGTTCACAGACTATGGATACATTTCCTTTGGACACTTCTCTGCATGTGTAACTTCAAATAGATAAAAGAATGATGAAGAGTTATGAACGAACATGTCTGCTGGATTTCATATTCCATACCAGAGCTTCAGACAAGTCTTTACAAGGACGCAATTTGTGAGGGGCATCTGCCCCCAACCTTTGAGTTCTCACCTAAAGAATACAAAGGATTTTTCTCCAAATTCACTCTAAGTTAACCCACCAAAACAAACTTGCATGTATCCACCAGTCAATCCAAGCTATCCATGTGGTCTCCCACATCTGGAGAGAGAATGTAAAGTGCCTCATAGTCTTAGCTCAGTTCCTTTAAGATAGAATGAGTCACTGATCCCCTCAGATCATAGGGCTATACATGATGACATCTTCCCAATATCAAGAGCTGTGTCTGTGTCGTCTACCTCCCCCCCCCAATTCATTATGTCAAAATTCTAACCCTACTCCCCAAGCTTGATGATAACAGGAAGTGTTATTAGCCTTCAGGAAGAAATTGATAACATGGGGAAACCCTTATGAATAAAATGAATGCTGGGCCCCCCACTGGGCCCCCTCATCCCTTCCATCATGTGAGAACGCAGAACAAAGTTCTTCTATGAGCCAGAAAAATGGAACTTCACCAGAAGTCACCTATGCTGGAAACTGGATCTGCTTCTCTGCTTCTGGGACTGTGAGAAAAGCATTTCTGTTTATAATCTATAACATAAATACAAAAAGCATTTTTGTTTATAACCCAGTCTGTGGCCTTTTGTCATGGTTGCCAAATTGAGTGAGACCTTGAGTGGAAACAGCTTTAGAAAACTTATCCTGCCTAATTGTTACTTGCCACCAACTTTGGAGAAAGTGGCCAGCTCAAAACTCTAATTACATGTTTCTAGGCTTATAGTTATGGACTTGTAGTTACAGAGATGCGTGTATATAAAAAACACACAGGCAGGTACACACACACACACAGAAGTAGCTCCATAAGGAAAATTAAAAGATACTTAATTTATCTTTTGGGTTCTGGTATTGCACCCAGAGCCTCACATGTACAAAGCAAGCAAAATGCTTATTCAACTTTATGCTTACCGCTAGTGAGAAGATGTAAAGGAAGAAGAGAAGGAAGAGGAGGAGGAGAAGGCAGAGAGAAATACCTCCAAATACCCACATGCCAAATGTTTAAAAGATATTTATTATTATTTATCTGAAATATTATTTTCGGAGGGAGATTTTGGACCACACCTGAAAGTGCTCAGGGCTTACTCCTGGCGGGACACAGGGTCCTATAGAGTGCCAGGGATGGAAACCGGGTCAGCAGATGAGCACCTCACCTGCATATTATCTCCCTGGTCCCTAAAAATTATTTTAGATCAGGCAGAGGCATAAATGACTGTGACCATCAAGTGAGCAGAAATATTACAAAATACATCTCCTATGGTCTTCCCAGGAACTGTGCAGCTCAAGATAAAAAAGTACTGTTTAGCTCAAGAATTATTCGATGTTTAGATATTTGTTTTTATTTGTTTGTCTGTTTGTTTAGTTAGTTGGTTAGTTTGGGAGCTTACTCCTTGCTCTGGGTTCAGGAGTCACTCCTGGCAGTGCTCAGGGAACCATATGCAATGCTGGTGACCAAATGAGTATCAGTCACATATAATGCAAGTGTCTTTGCCCTGTTCTATCTCCCCGGCCCCTGTTTTTATTTACTTGACTTCACTTGACTTGACTTGATTTTTTTTTTGCGCTTTTTTTTTTTTTTGGGGGCGCTCACATCCAGCAATGCTCAGGGGTTTCTCCTGGCTCTGCACTCAAGAATTACTCCTGGCGGTGCTCGGGGGACCATATGGGATGCCGGGATCGAACCGGCCGGCACAGGCCAGCCACGTGCAAGGCAAACACCCTACCCGCTGGGCTATTACTTCTGCCCCTACTTTACTTTACTTTACTTTACTTTACTTTACTTTACTTTACTTTACTTTACTTTACTTTACTTTACTTTACTTTACTTTACTTTACTTTACTTTTTACTTTACTAGGAAAAACTTCTAATTCATTGACTTAACCTTCATTGTCAAGTTAAGAAGAATTTCTTTTTTTTTTCCTGTTTTGCTTTTTGGGTCACATCTAGCAATGCTTAGGGTTACTCCTGACTCTGCACTCAGGAATTGCTCCTGGCTGTGCTCGGGGGACCATATGGGATGCTGGGGATTAAAACCAGGTTGGCCACATGCAAGACAAATGCCCTACCTGCTGTACTATCATTTAGGCCCTAAGAAGAATTCCTATCTCTTCTTTGAATTTGGACCTCAACAAACTTCCAGCACCTATTACATTACTCACTCAAATCACTTGCTCACTCAACTCTCCCCATCATTAACTCTGTCTGAGCTAATTTCCCTTCCCTCCCTCCACCAAACCTCACTAGAAGCAATTAGAAATGGTTTAATTGTTACATTTTATAGCATTTTAATTTCTTAAGCTCTATGATGTAATTTTAAATGGTTTGTTGAAAGTTCATTTACATCTCTGTACAATTCATTTGCAGAGTAGGAGGAAAAAATTCATAGCTGATACTGTGTAGCATTCTGAGTACAACATAAAATTTTAGGATTGATGAGCTCATGAAGTGTTCAATGATCAGATACTTTTGAACTATTAGTTCTTATATCATGCAGAGAACTTTAATGATTGTTAAAGAAGTGAAAGCACATTGCTGGTGACAGGGAAATTGTTTGAATTTTTATTGAAAATACGGGGTACATCTTATATTTTTTTATTTAAAATACTAGAACATTCTAAAAATAGAACAGAGACTGACTCAAGTTCTAAATTGCTCTCCAGCACATTTTCAGAATTTACTTCTTTCAAATCATGAGAATTCAGATTATAAGTCGAACTGAAAACATTGTCATTTCTAGAATCCCCCCAATTCCCAATCATGGTACTGTTCCTCCCTACTAAGTCTTGCCATTTGAAGCTTCTCTGTTTGTCTGCTTTGGGACCACATTCAGCAGTGCCAGGGTTTACTTCTGGCACTGTATACGGTCCCCTTTCCCCTACCCCTGAGCACAGAACCAGGAATGGCCCCTGAGCATTGCTAGGTGAAGCCCAATCTTCTCACCTCCAATTTAGTGATAAGAGTTACATTGAGCCTTTGACTTTAACTCTCATTATGTTCATTTTCAGCAATGAAGTTTGAGAATCACTAGGTTAAATTGTGGAAGATGGTTCAGGTTTTAAAGGAAATTGCAGATGATCCAACACTGGCATTATTTGTCTTTCTATTTCACCCCCCAAACTTCTCTTTGTTCAGATTAAAACTAGCATATTTGGGGACCAGAGCGATAGTCCAGTAGGGAGAACGTTTGCCTTGCATGCGGCTGACCCAAGTTCGATCCCCAGCATCCCATATTGTCCACCAAGCACTGTCAGGAGTAATTCCTGAGTGCACACCGTGTGTATTGCTGAGTGTGACCCAAAAAACAAACAAACATACATACATACATACATACTTACATACATACACATACACACATACAGACAGACATAAGTAAATAAATAAAGTGAGCATAATTCAGGGTCAGAGAAATAGTATAGCAGATAAGGCCATTGCTTTGCACAAAGCCAAGCCCCATGTTGGATCTCCCAAATCCAATATATTCCCCCAGAGGGCTGGAGTGATAGCACAGTGGGTAGGGCATTTGTTTTGCATGCAGTCAACCTGGGTTTGATCCCCAGCATCCCATATGGTTCCCAGAGCACTGCCAGGAGTAATTCCAGAGTACAGAGACAGAAGTAGCCCCTGAGCATTGCCAGGTGTGACCCAAAAGGACATATATATGTGTGTATATATACACATACATATACATATATATACATATATATATATATATATATATATATACATATATCCCACCAGAGCATGGCCCGGAGTGATCTCTCAACTCAGAGCCAGGAGTAAGCCCTGAGCACTGCAGGTCTGTGCCCCAAACCAGAACCAAAATTAAAAAGAATAAATCACTAGCATTTTAGATCCCATGAACACATATGCCCCAGTTGTTCTGACAGGAGATTCCCTGGAACACAAGCCATGTGACCATGTGGAATTCAGGTGACCTGTGCACAGTGAGTCAGCTTTCTGTGAGGGACTTTTTCACTGTGTATGCTCACTGGTGTGGTCACAACTAATTGTTTTTGTTTATTTTGTTTTGTATATTTGGTGGTGTATGATGTATAGCTATTTTAATCTTTCTCATCCATTCATTCTTTTTTGTTGGTATTGTCATTTTAGGTAAATAAATGAAGATTTGGAACATTGCCGTTCCATATATTCCTATTACTAGCTCCAAATGAAGAGTTATTTTCTTTGAAGTTTTAGCTTCCTTCCACTCACAGGTGGAATAAATAACACTTGTTTCTGGTTCAGGCCTCAGGAAGGTGCAACATCCCCCAAATTTCATCTCCAGAGGTTCCTTTTCACAGTAACTGCTAAGATAGATCTGTACATCTGCCTCCTGAGCCCCCTCCTCTCCAGATCCCCATCCTGCTCTCTTACTTCCCTACATGTGCTGACTCTTCTGCCTCTATTTCCTTCTCATAAAGCCTCCTACCCATCATTTTCTGACTCTGAGTTTAAAATATATGAGCCTCACCTTAGTCATTTGGGGAGGCTGGGGGAAGGAGTAGTACCTATGTCATGTTTATGTGCAGGAGAAAAGTGTATAATTTCATAAATCAACATCTGTAAACTACTATTAATTCTAACCTACTATTACTCTCTTAAGTTCTGACACAAAGCAAGGCAGTCACTCAACCATTTTTTTTTCTTTTTTTGAGTCACACCCAGTGATGCAAAGGGGTTGCTCATGGTTTCATCCATTCTGTTAACGCGAAGCGGATTTTCCTGTGCTGGTGGGCTCTTGAGAATTGTATGAAAGTTTGCATACAAAATTCGGAAGATTGAAAGTTATCTTAATGTGCAGAAAAGGTAAATGTGGAGGCTTCCCCAGATGTCTAAGCCTCTCTTATACCTGTGAACGACTTCCCTGTCCTGTCCCACACAGTCTACCCGTCTCCCATGAATGATGATGGCCAGGTCGTATCCCTGCCCTGCTCTCTCTGTCCTGTGTCCAGTCTCCAGCCATGGCCATATGCATGTGGAAGAGATCCCTGTGTTCTGTACCTGTCGCTGGGCCTCCCAACTGTGCCCCAGCAGTTCCTGTTGTCCTGTCTGGTTTTCCTTAGTTTCAATTCATAGTCCTGTCCATGTAGGTGAGACTCCTGTGCCTTGTTCCTTGCCACTAGTTGGGTATCTGAGCACTGCCTATACCTGAGCTATCCTGGTCATCCAAGCCCTGCCTGTACCTGAGCGATCCTGGGAATCTGAGCCCTATCTGTACCTGAGCTATCCTGGGCATCTGAGCCTTGCCTGTATCTGAGCCATCCTGGGTATTTGAGCCTTACCTGTATCTGAGCTATTCTGGGTGTCCAAGCCCTTTCTGTACGTGAGCTATCCTGGACAATCGAACTCAGCCTACACCCTGCCTGGCCCTGGTGGCCTACCTTACTAGGCTCTTTGTCTGAGCATGCTGCTCTACCTGATCCCAGGAGTGAGAGAGAGAATGATATGGGGCTGCCAAATCTTATCTGCTCCCAAATTGCAGCCTCCAACCGTCCCATTCTGCATTCTGATTGGCTCCCTATTCCATGGGTGGAGATTTAAAGTTACCTGGCACTCTCCACCTTAGCTCCTGCTGTGTCAGTAATACAGCATCCTACCCACCTTCATAGGGTTGCTTGAAGAATTGAAATGCTCTAATTAAGTTCGCTAAAACAATCACACCAAAAACATCTTTAGGTGAGAAAGCGAGGAAATTTAATTATTTAACTTTAAGAAGGACAGCAACAAGGCAGTCACCTGAAATTGGGGCCCTGAGCAATGGCATAGAGCACTTTTTATAGGAGTTTTCCTGGCAATCATGGCAGTAATGAAACAAAGGGAGTTTTTGAATTGGTTGTTTAGTGACAATATGCTGAGGTACATTGAGGCAGAAGGGCGCAGCATGGGACTTGGGGGGACAGGGGCTTGTTGCTGGGGATCTTTGTGGTGGATACATCGTGTTTTAGGTCCTGTAGAGACATTTATTCATTTACTAGTTGTTCCAGTCACCCTACACTCCTTCTGCCAAAGTAACAGGTAGGTTTGGGGCCTTTTTTTTCTGTTCTATTCTGAATCATAACTTATCATTTTTTAAAATTTAATATAGAAATAAAGTGGCAACTGTTGATGCAATTCTAGGATTAAAATTGATGAGATAACAAAGTTACAAATTAATATCAATAGATCTGGAAAATGAATGTATGTAAACATTGTTATCCCTGATTGCAGGGTTGGTAAGTCCTTGTTTAAGAATTCATGAAGCTTTCTGTTGCTCCAGGAGGTGTCATGTGGCCACATATGTGGCAGCACAGTCCAGGTCTGGGCCAAAGAGTTAACAGGCAGCAGACGTGGGTAATGGGTGGGGCTGCTGAGGCATTGGGAAATATGGGGGCTTGGGAGGAGGCTACCCACCCTGACTCTGAAAAAAATCAATCAGCAGAATCATCAGTCTGGATGCCAGTACCTGAAATTATTCAGAGCTGAGCGCCTCTGCAGAGAATATTAGTGAGGCAGTGGGAGTTGAGCTCTTGGCATAGCTATAATAGTGGGGAGCGAGTGCTACTGTTGGAGCCTTGGTTTGGCTGGTGAACTGCCCGCCTACCTCCCACGGGTGCTCTGGGGTTTTCAGGGGGCGGGGCGGCAATTCCATTAGGTTTAGCTGCTTGGCTGCATCTCCTGGGAGATTTAGAGGGGATTTGGTGGCGCAGGGACAGTGAGTCGACATGGCAGCAGATGTGGGTGGTAATGACTTACTTATGTCCTATTCATCTCTGCTGGGCTCCCAGAATGGGTAGCTCAAAGCTTCTTCCCTGTGCCTCCCTGGTTACCTGTGCTTAGTTACCTGCTCATGTTTCTAACGTTCCCATCACTATAACAATACATCAAGGTAATTAATTAAAAGGGTACAGGGAGAAAGCTAAGCCAAAGCTGCGATGCAAATCCTTACGTATCACAGAAAAACATAACACAGGATGTGCTTGGAGCACAGCACCTGATAGCGTTCAATAAATTTTAATTTTACAGAAGAGTATCTGATGCTTGCCATATAAGCACTTTTCTACATTATTTCCCCCATAACTGAGACCGTGTAATTATCCTGTAGAGTAGGTCCTATTATTATCCTTATTTAACACATGCAAGACTAGAGCAGAGTGGGTTAAGGAGCTAATTAAAATTTGCAGTTGGGTGGTCTTAAAATTCGCGCTCCTAAAACAAAACCGCTCCACAAATTTAAAGTGCTCTAAACAAAGGTGCTGAGTCCCCCAGTGCAGAAGGAGCTCTTCAAAGTTCCCTGGGTGCTGTGAGTGAACTGATGGGTCTTACACCTAGCTAGAGCCTCTGTTGCTCAGCGCAGAGAGCAGCACTGGGGTCTCAGGCCACTCCCAGGCGGCCGATGGCCACACCCCTCCCCCGGTCCCGCCCTCCCTGGCCCTAGCAGCGCCAGAGGCTCGTCTCCCCGGCTTCCACGTACACACTCTAAAACCTCTCGCCCCGCCCCTCCCGAGAGAGCGCTTCCGGGTCGCTGAGCAGGTGCCTCTGGCTCCGCCCCCTTCCCCCGAGCACCCGCCTCCACTTCCGGCCTCCTCCGGCCTTTTCCGCCTCTTCCCTGCCGGTCTTATCCCCTCTTCCCGGCCTTCCACGGCCCCGGCCCGGCTCCGCAGCATCCCTCCCCCGTACCCGGCGGCTGGCTACTCGGTCCGAAGCTCCCCGAGGTCCCGGAGCGAGCTGGGAGAACCGTGTCGCGCGACTCTGCGGTACGGCACGGGCTGAGGCCTGCCCCGCGCGGTGAGTCTGCGCAGCGCCGACTCCGCGTCTCTGGCTGAAGACGCCGCCGACTCGGGATGGCGCGACCGGGCTCCGCTCCGCGCTGGGTGGCCGCCGCGGGCCGCTGGGGCTGCAGGCTGCTTGCGCTGCTGCTCCTCGTCCCAGGGCCCGGCGCCGCCTCCGAGATCACCTTCGAGCTGCCCGACAACGCCAAGCAGTGCTTCTACGAGGACATCACGCAGGGCACCAAGTGCACCCTCGAGTTCCAGGTACTGTCAGCCCGCACCCCCATCACCTGTGGTGCTCCTGGTTCCGTTTGGTCCGGAACCGCCTCCCCCCCCCGGGTGGCAGGGACCGGCCTAGGGCTCCCGGCTCCTGGAACTTTGAGCGAGATCGATACTCGGCCGCAGGAATTAGGATCTGCGGATTCGGGCTTCGTTGCCTGTCGCCGAGCCCTTTTCTTCCTCCCGCAAGGAAAGTTCCACCCTGGTGAATCGCGCCCGCGCGCCAGCCACACCTCCGCGCGAGTGAGAGAGCTGGGGGGCTGCCACATCCGCACTCCGTCGCGGCTCGGTTCTCCCATTGATGCCGGGGCTGATGATGGGGGCCAGCTCGGCACCGGAAGGAGGAGCTCCTTGAGCCAGGATGTGGGGAGAATTGCCTTGTAAACCCAAGAGACTTCCCTGGCTCATCTTTGATTATAAGGGGGCAGTACTTGCTGATACGGGTTAAGCTAGCCTTTTTATTTTTTTAAGCAGCATAGGTTATTTAATGAGGTCCTTTCTCAGAAGCCAAAGTCCAGTTTGTGGGGATAGCTGGCGTTAGTGACCCGTGCAGGAGGAGCTTATAGTCTATTCGGAGAGCTACGTTCAGTGTCTGACTTCCACCTTTCTGGCGTTCGCCAACGGGCTTTGTGACAGTGGCAAGGGTTTCCTTTTTCCCGCTTCAACCCTGGCTTTCACTGCTGAAAAGTTAGGTCCTCCGATCTAGGGCATATCCAACTTCCAACTTCCGTAGCAAATGGGGACAGCTCCTCTGGTCAGGATGGCGTTTCAGCAGGGGCGAAGTTTTGGCTTTGAGATGGTCCTTTATGTAATTGTATAAATCTTTTTGGGGGCCAGAGCAATAGCACAGTGGGTAGAACACTTTAATCACATGCGGCCGACCCAGGAGTAAGCCTTGAGTATTGCCCTGTGTGGCCCCCAAACGAAACAAAATACTTCTTTTGGCAAGGGTGGACTCCCCCATCCAAAGTCATGCTCGGAGCAGGATCACCCCTATCTTTGTTCAGTTGGGGTGGTGGCTTACTGCTTTGATGGTGCTATTCCGTGAGACTGCCCTTGGGCTACAGTAGCACAACAGGATGCAATAGAGATGTCACTGGTGCCCACTCCAGCAAACCGGTGAACAACAACAGGAAGACAAGTAATACAAGTGATTCGGTGAGACCCATGGCCTTGCCGCAGGGCCTGGGCAATTTCCTTAACCCACTAGCAACCGCCTTCTCGGCTTGAAACGTCTCTTCTGCGATTGCATCCTAACTTTAACTCCTGCCTCTGTGCACGGTGCAGAAGTGATCCAAACAGATAGGATTGCTGCTGCCTTTCTGCATTTTCTTTTTTACCTTTTTTTTGCTTTTTTTGGGTCACACCCGGCAATGCTCAGGGGTTTCTCCTGGCTCTGCACTCAGGAATTACTCCTGGCAGTGCTCAGGGGACCATATGGGATGCTGGGGATCGAACCCAGGCCAGCACAGGCTGGCCCATGCAAGGCAAACACCCTACCTGCTGGGCTATCGCTCTGGCCCCCTTTCTGGATTTTCTTTCCCATCTTTGTCCTTTTTTCTTAATTAGTGCCCGCTTGTTCTGCTTTAACAGCAGAAAACAAGATATGCAATCTGGTCTTTGGGATCTGTAAATGATGGGTTCAGATACTTTAAACTTTTTGCTAGTTTGGGGACCACACCCAGCAGTGCTCAGGGGGATCATATGTGCTGCCAGAGATATGAATTGGAGTTGGCTGCATGCAGGGCAAGCACTGGACCTCCTGTGCTAGCTCTCTGACCTCAATGCTCCGGTATTTAAATGAAGAGGAAATGGTCGCCTTTGCAAGGCACGTGTTTTCAGAATATCTGGAAATTTCAGCACCATAGAGAGGTCCAGATCATTGTAAGTACGGGCTTGACCATCCTTATTGGCCATGGAAAGGAGTTCAGCTTTTCTGAAAGGTCTGGGAGGTCATCAGAGGGTAATAAGAAATGGAGCTGAATGGTAATGAAATTGTGCTGGTAGGTGTCACAGAGAGATTGTGGGAGGCCAATTAAAAGGCTGTTGTTGTGGTCAGGGTGTAGCAGTTGGGGAAGGAGAAGAGTAAAAGAATTAGAATTTGCTAGGTAGCACAGGACGGGATCGTTTGGTGATTGTATGAAATAGGGAGAGGGAAGCGAAGGGCCACTGTAAGGTTTGCCTAACTTCCTGGCTTAGGTCTAAGGGCAGAGAAGAAAAGAGCAGGAGTTGCATAAAGTGGGAGCCAAAACTCCGACTTTAACAAACATTTCTTGAGTTCTCATAGATACTATTAAGATATGAAGAGGAGAGATGATTGCTCAGATAGTGCTCGGGACCCTCAGCTACCCCAGCAGTCTTGGCCAGACTGGCCTGGCTGCTGAATATGAGCCCCCTCTGGCTGGGCGGGGGCAGGGAGGAGTGGGTTGTACTCCAGGTTGCAGTGGGGGGCGTGCTCAAGGGCCATGCAGCGCTGAGAATTAGATATGGGTTGGGCACGTTCATAGTGTGTGTATCACTCTGTAATGGTTATAGTATCTCTGGCCCCTGCTATATAAACTAAAACAGTAACATGTTATGTGGCATACAGTAAGCCTAGCATTTCAGATATATTGCTTTATTCTGAGGACAAGTGGATATGGAGTAAGTACTGTTCTTTTTCCTTTTTTACTGATAAGGAATCTGAGGTTTAGATAATTAAGGGCCAGCATCATGAAACTTAAAATAGCGGAACCAGTATGCAGTCCCTGGTTAAATTCTTAACTACTTTGTAATATTACCTTCCAAGGTTAGATAAGACTGACCTTTAGCTCGGTGTTTACATCTGTACGTATAGTCCTCTAATTTTACGTGCAATGATTAACTTTCACACTTGGTTTCTTGCTGGCCAGGATCATCAGGAGATTTGAACTGAGAGCCTGGCGCTTGAGTTGAGTGAAGAAGATATATAGGAGTTACTCTGACAAGTAGCAGGAACAAAAGGATTTCCCTAAAAGATGTATTTATCTTGAATTTCAGGAGGCTGAAATTAGCTTCTGCTGATCCTGAGCTGCATTAATAGTATTTTTAGTAGTTTGGTTTGAGACTCTGGATCTGAGGACTTCCAGGGGAGCTGTGTTCCACTTGGTCAGTGAAGTGTATGGGTATAGTGGGAGTTGATTTGTACCTGATCTTTTGGTCAGTCCCACCTCCCACCCCCCCTCCCAGCTGCTACTGAGACTGCTTACACTCAGAAAAATGCCTGTGTGACTACAGAGTGAAATCCAGCTAGAGACTATTTTGGGCTCACTGAAGATGATCTGAGAGTACATGCAGCCACAGCCCTGTCTGAAGGAGAAAGGAGCTCTTTCAGATCCTTTGGTGGGAGACCACTTTTCACTGTGGAGGTTTATATCTTCCCTGTAATAAACCATAGTGTGTAAACATTGCCCTTTTCGGTACTGCGATTCTTTTTTTTAACAAACCAGCCCCATTTTAACTTTCCATTGGTGTTATGGATGTAAAGAGGAGACTTCTTTAGAAAATTTCTGGTAGCTACTTTGGAACTCAGAATGAGAAAGGTTATAAAAGAGGTATCAGGGTGGGGTGGAATCATAGTACAGCGGGTAGGGCACTTGCCTTGCGAGCTGACCCTGGTTCTATCTCTGGCACCCTGTATTGTCCCCTGAACATTCCCAGGAGTAACCCCTGAGTACCGCCCGGTGTAGTCGCAAAACCAAGACAAAGTGTTGGGGCTACTTTAGGAGGACCAGGAAAGTAGTGTTAATCAGTAGCAGGTTTGGAGTCTCCTGCAGGCCTAGAAAGTTACCAAGTGTTCCAAGGGGTGGGGAAGGGAGGGTGGTGCCTCCTGTGTGGATGTAGATGCTACTGGTTCTTTGTGGGTCAAGACCAGAGATGCATCTAAGCATATTATCATGTTTGGGGTAGCACAGAACCCCACAGTAAAATCACCCAGCTCAGAATGATCTACTTGAGAAGGAGAAAACCTGGATTAGAGGGAAGAGATGGCAGTGGTGTGGTCTGGACTGTGAATTAAGCATGGAAGAGATACGATGATTTGAGAGGCAAAAATCAAGATATTTCTATGATTAGCTGGATAGGTAAGGACACTTGTTTGGTCTGATCCCAATTTTATCTTACTGACCGGAGAGTTTGTAAAGGGGATGCATTTTTGTAACACAAGATTATTTTTGTTTTAAAATCTGATGGAATAGTCTGGAAGGGAAGAAAAAGAGAAAGAGATAGAAAGGGAAAGAAATAAAGAACCTGCCATGGAGGCGGGATGGGGGAGGGAACTGGGGACATTGGTGGTGGGAGATGGGCACAGGTGGAGGGATGGGTGCTGGAACACTGTATGACCAATACCCAAATATGAACATCTTTGTAATTTTATATCTCACGGTGGTATAATAAAATCACTGTATCACTGTCTTCCCGTTCATCATCGATTTGCTCGAGCGGGCCCCAGTAACATCTCCTTATGTCCTGTCTCATGCTAGTAGAGCCCAAGGGCATCTGCTTGCTCCAGGAACATAAAGAGCCTCAAACCATTATATTAGGTCATGGGAATGACCTAATATAATTGTTACTGGTATTTGGCATATCAAATACGACACGGGTAGCTTGCCAGGCTCTGCCGTGTGGGTAGCATACTCTTGTAGTCATCTCTAAATACAGCATTTATTGATGAACCGTGCGGCGCGGCCGGGCTGTGATAGGCTGGTCTGCTGGGTGGAGTTCTGATGAGGGGGAAGTCCAGATGTGGAAAATGGAGGCCCTCATGGAGTGGGGATATAATAATCTTCTTTATAAATATACTTATTAAAAAATTAAAAAAAAATAAAATCTGATGGAAGATGTTTTAAAATGGAGGAGTATACTATTGCTATATACACTAGCGGGTAGGATGCCTGCCTTGCACATGGCTGACTTGGGTCCAATCCCTGGCACCCCATACGATCCCCTGAGTATAGCCGGGTGTGGCCCAACCCCACATGATGATCAATCTAGTTTATAGATTGTAAAGATGTATTTGATTATCTTAAGAATGGTAATCAGCTATGTTTAGTTAGGTAAATAAGAACAAAATCGTTCTTTTCACCTGGAGGACTTTGAAAGAGAAGGGTTGGTAATGCCTAATTGATTAAAACTCATTAGGCTAAAACATTGTATCCATATTAGTATTTACCTACTTGTTTGTAAGTTCCTGAATGCATGGTTTTATATGAATCAAGTATTAAAATAATCCTTAATGTAGTTATTCACTGTATCTCCTATTAAGTGACAGGTCAGATACATAACCAATCCTTTGAGTCCAAAGGTTAGCCCCCTGTTTTATAGACCAGAATAGCAGTGTTATATAACCGTGAGGGTTTGACTGAAAATACAGCCTGTGCCACTAAGCCTCATGGAGTGTCCCTTCCTCGTTATATGCCCCTCAAGTAGATATAGTTACCCTCTTATCACACTTCTCTCTGTTCCATCCACATCCTTCGCTTCTTTAGTACTCCCGCACCCCTGTCTTCCCCCGGTTACCTCAGGAAAAATCTTTCACCTCTCTTTATTTGTACCACCCAAGTAGCACATACTGCAAGTGATTAACACAAGTCCTTTAAAATAGCTCCCAAATCCTCAAGCTGCACGTAATTCCTGGTTTTTCCTTTCAATAAATTTCCCTTCCTTTCAGTACCCATTTCTGGATACCAAACGATTAATTTGCTCTGTGTTATTCTGTTGTGCTTTTGCTTTATTCACAATTGTTTAAATGATGCTAGTTTAGTCATTTATGTTTCTCTCAGAGACAAGTTTGTAATGATGGTATAATCTTAGAATTGCCCACAGGCCTATTCCTAGTGTAGTACAAAACAAAAAATTGGCAGTAAAATGAGTTTAACTTCTGTGGTAGAAGTATGTATGACTGTTAACGTCTTGTCTCCTTTAGTGTTTCATGAAAGTCTCCATTGTGTGTGCTTTGATGATGGTAATAGAAAACTTGAGAAAATCTGGGGTAATTAAGTATTACATGACAGTAGCTTAGAGGTCCAAGGGTTTGGCTTGGAAGTTTAAGATCTGCCTGTGCTATTTCCTAAATGAGTAATGAGTATGAGGTTCAACAGAAAACTGATTTAACTCCTCCAGTTTATTAATTGCAGTTATCCCCCCTTTTTTGTTTTTAGGTGATTACTGGTGGTCACTATGATGTAGACTGTCGCTTAGAAGATCCTGATGGTAATGTGTTGTACAAAGAGATGAAGAAACAGTATGACAGCTTTACCTTCACAGCCTCCAGAAATGGGACATACAAATTTTGCTTCAGCAATGAATTTTCTACTTTCACACACAAAACTGTGTATTTTGATTTTCAAGTTGGAGAAGACCCACCTTTGTTTCCTAGTGAGAACCGTGTTAGTGCTCTCACCCAGGTAAGTGAAAAATCAGCAATATAATGTTGATACATATGTTTAAAGCTTTGGGAAAGCATAATTTATATACATTATGATTCATTGATGAAGAACTAATCATGAGATTTAACATAATCTTAATTTTTTTCAGTAGGTTAAGCATTTCACAAAACACTTCAGTCATTTACTGAAGACCAGTAATAAAATAGTTTCTGAATTTTAGGGGGGACTCAACATCTGGTGATGGCTAAGGCATTACTCCTGTCTCTGCACAGGCATTAGTCTTGACAGTGCTCCAGGGATATACGGAGAGCAGAGAAATGCTGGAAGCCTATCTCTGACCTAGCCACAATTTAGGAATTACTTATTTGAGTACTGTTAGGCTAATGTTTCTTTGCTAAGAACAAACAAAACAAATGATAGAGTAAGGTTTGAGTAATTCTGGTAGATAAATTCATTGTGGTAAATCTCATAATTCCCATACTAATTAGCATCCTTAATGAATGAGTACTGCTTTGGTAAGCATGATAAATGTTTTAATTAGTTCCTAATATCTATATTCCTTAGTTAGAGTGCAAACTCACATTTTATTTTCTTTTTAATTCATTTTCTCTCATATCTTTTTGCTTTTTGGGTCACTCCCAGCAATTCTCAGGGGATACTCCTGGCTCTGCACTTAGGAATTATTCCTGGTGGTGCTGGGGGACCATATGGGATGTTGGGATCCAACCCAGGTCAGCTGTGTGCAAGGCAAATGCCCTACCTGCTCTGCTATCGCTCTGGCCCCTCAAATTTTCTTTTAAAATTCTTTATATGTGGTTAGCAGTATAAAAAGAAATATAATAAATAGTAAAGCATGTTTTTCATCTCCAGGATTGTTCTCTTTTTAAAAATTTATTTGCTATATCATTGAGGAAACCCAGGGCCTCATGCATGCAAAACTGAGTGTTACCACTTAGCCAAATCCACAGTCTGAGGATTATTTCTATTTTTTTTTCTCTTTGGGTCACACCAGGCTATGCTCAGGGGTTACTCCTGACTCTACACTCGGTAATTACTCCTGGTGGTGCTCAGGGGACCATATGGGATGCTGGGGATTGAACTTGGGTTGGCCGTGTGCAAGATAAACACCCTACCCACTATGCTAACACTTTAGCACCCAGGATTGTCTTTAGCAAAAGAATAGTGTTAAATTCTGCTATACAACAGCAAAATTAAACACTCTTCAAAGCAAATAGTGTAATGCATAGCAGACAAGTTGTTGTTGGGTGGAGGCTTGCATCCTGTTGCATAGTGAAATGGAAACTCCATTGGGGCAGATAGACCGTTGTAGTGTGTTGGCATGAGGAAGCAGACCTGTAGCAGATTGCTGATGATAACACATTCTTAAACTCTCCTGTTGTTTTCACATCCAAAAAGTTGACTAGCGATTTTGATTTATTGTAATGACTTCTAAACTAAAGAAAACCTTAATCTAGTTTTAGGCCATATTTGGTTTATTTTGTATGGATTTGAACTTTGATTTATATTCTTAGGATTGGTCCAATTTATTGCTTTACCATTTTCTTCCTCCTTCCTTTTTCTCTTAAGATCCTAAACTTGAGCCAGAGCAGTAGTCCAGTGGGTAGGGCCTTTACCTTGCACACAGCCGACCCAACTTCATTCCTGGGCATTCCATATGGTCCCACTAGGACCACTAGAAGTATTTTCTGGAGTGCACAGCTAGGAGTAACTCCTGAGCACCACCATGTGTGACCCAAAAACAAAAACAAAAGATCCTAGATTTAGGGGCCTGAGCGATATAACACAGCGGGTAGGGCATTTGCCTTGCGCGTGTGGCCAACCTGGGTTTGATCTCCAGCATCCCATATGGTCCCCCAGCACCGCCAGGAGTAATTCCTGAGCATTGCCGGGTGTGACCCAAAAAAGCAAAAAAAAGGAAACAAACAAAAAGATCCTAGATTTACAAATTCTATAGCTGTCAACCTTACAGATAGCCTTTCTACTGGATTAGCTGGTGTTTCAGCTTCCAGCTTTGTCGTGCTATAGCTATGACCTGGCTTGGGGAAAGCAGCTGGCGTTTGAGAATAAGTCAAAGGGGATGTACACCCTGACACCCTGAAGGGGAGTGAAGCGTGCCAGCTAATACACTGTCAGTCTGGTGAGGACTGAAGAGCAAATGGAAAGAAAAGATGAATATACTAGATGAATTGTACAAATGAGGCTCACATTAACTGAAAATATTTCTCTTTAGATGGAATCTGCCTGTGTTTCAATTCATGAAGCTCTGAAGTCTGTTATCGATTATCAGACTCATTTCCGTTTGAGAGAAGCTCAAGGCGAAGCCGAGCAGAGGACCTAAACACAAGAGTGGCCTATTGGTCGGTGGGAGAAGCCATCATTCTTCTGGTGGTCAGCATAGGGCAGGTGTTCCTTCTGAAAAGCTTTTTCTCCGATAAAAGAACCACTACGACTCGGGTCGGATCATAACTCCGTCTTGTGAATCGATGCACCATTGCCACTGTAGAATTGCTGTCCTCTAATTAATTTTAGGTACCGAAGAACTTAATATTGGCGACATTCTTAAAACCTTACTCATACACTCGTTGGGGGATGTACAGTGCCTATCCTCAACCTGTGGAAAGGACACCTTTTTTTTATTGGTAAAGGTAGAAAAACTTTGGAACTTATTTTGGGCTATTCATGTTAAATATTCAGCACCAACGATCAACTCTTTTCTCGGTTTATATTGTACTCTTCACACACTAAACTTTGGTATTTTGATTCCCTTTAGTCATTCTAAAGTAATTTTCTTATAGGTAGTGAATGTTTTAGACATTTTTTATTTAGTGCCTACATGTGATGTGGAGGAAGAAAATTGCCTTTTTAATTGTTTATAGTAAATAAAGTCTTGTTTTTAAGAAAAACCAAATGTGATTAACTGTAGCCAGAGAGAGCCCTATTCTGCACTGTTTTGTTTTAGGGAGTGGAAATTTACCATAGAAATGTTAGTCATTATTGATATAATTTTAAATTGATGCATCGTGGTTTAATTTATTTCATACTACCTAGGATATGTTAGATTTTTGTTTGGGGGGTTATTCCATAATTTATAATTAGTTGTTTGTTTTCTCATGAGCACATTCTTACCACACGGAAAATAGTATGTCTCAGTAGTAATAAAGTTTATTATAGGCCTTAAAAATCAGACTGTTATAACAGGTGAAATAATTAGGAAATAAGGCACTACAGTTGGAGGCAAATTAATTGGAAAAATTGTTAGTGAGTTTGCAGAAGTAGCATCTTTAGCGCTTTTATAATCTATTTAAAAATGGAATTGATTTTTGCCTTTAGTGGCTTTAATATCTTGAGTCATTACCAGCTGAAACTGGCAGTGTGATACTAGGATCACAAACGTGCCATGCTTGGTCAGTGTGATGCTTGATCAGAAGTGCAGAATTTTGGTTTGGGTTGTTTTCTGTTAGTTTATCTATACATTGTAGTCTCTGCTTAGCAACCCTAAGACGATTTAAAAATTGAGAATACTATGTGTATGTACTCCTTTTCAGTTGATAATCTTCATTGGCTGTACTTTTACAGAGTACTAATAGGGCATATTCTGTACACTGTAGGGTTGAGGCTATGTTTGTATTTTGTAATTTGTATAGATTGAACTGAATGAAATAAAGTCGTCCCCCCAAAGTATTCTAGAATAGAACACAAGTTGATGCAAAATTATATAAGTGTTTAAGACTTTTTTGCTGTTTCTAAAAATTTGCCATTGCTTTTGCCATGCCTCTCTCCGCTCTCATCCCAAAGTGAAGAGTGCTGGGAAAGACTGGCCGATGGAGAGGTACCATAGAATACTGATTGGATAACAGTTCTGTCACTTAACCATTACTGGGCTTTGGAGAGGTACCAGAGAATACTAATTGAATAATAGTTCTGGTCACTAAACCATTACTGAGTCTCAATTCCAAGTTTTCTTGAAATGCATACATATAATTCTGCATGCAAAGACAAATTAATTCAAATTGTAACATTTACCTGTTGCAAATACTATGTTATAGCAAGGGATTAAAAAAAAAGTTTTCAGCCTTTTTAATTCCAAACGTTTTAAAGACTTATTAACCTAACATTCACATTTTATCACTGGGTTAAAATGTGACTTAAATTTAAGAGTTTGCAGATTCATCTATTTGATTTCTCTAATAGGGTTGTCAACTTTTAAAATAGCAACTTTTAAAAGTATCCGTGTATATTTAGATTTGAAAAATTTTTTAAGCACTGATGTTAATGTGTTTAATAAGCATGGACTTGTGTAAAATGTTCTTTTCTGGTTGATGTCTGCTGTGTGTGTTCAGATGCTATTATGTCATTAAAGCAGAGGCAGGCATTGTTACTGTGCTGGGTTTGGCATAGATAATACAGTTATTTAATCTCGGCCTATCAGAACTTCCTGGTATTAGATTATTACCATGAAAAACTTGAAGTTGTTGACATATTGAACTCTTCAAAATCAACACTGTTACTAGGTATGAAAAGTAATATAGGCCTTATTCAGTCTAAGTTAATTGGTTAAAGTTTTATGGACTTAACTGGTATGTATTTATAAATTAGAAAATATATATCTATCCACATAAATTTAAGTAAGATTTTTTCTTCCTCCTATATAATTTGTCACTCAGAATTTTTTTCCTTTAAAAGTTTTTTTTTTTTTTTATAACTTGTAGCAAGAGTTTAAATTTCCCAAATATTTATGTTTGGACTTCTGACTCAGAGTACATATTTAAACATCATTAGTTGTATATATATTTAAGATAGAACAATGGAAAGGGACTTGATAGAAATTTTATAGTAAAATTTTAACTGTGTGAAGAAAAATTTTAGGATGTACTTTGCTAACATGTTACACCTTTTTTTAATTTAAGAAACAATCGCTTATAGTTCAAAGTATTCATCCTGGCTTGATAACATTGAAAATATGTAGAACTGAAAGCAGTTTTACTCTTTGAAAGATTTTACTTAAATCTTTCAAATGAAAGTCCACTTTTGCTTCATTTTGTAAATGTGTAACATTTATAGTTTAATAGAGCAAGTAGACCTTATAGCTATTGTTTTTTTAAAAATGTAATAAGATATAAAGAATTCCTAAGGGTTTTTCATTTATTTTTGAAAGAAAAATTTCCCTAAGTAGATGTCAGTTCTGCAGGGTTGCACTGGCAATTCTCATAGAATAAAATATCTTTAAACAAGCTCACTTTGCTTCTGTCAGGATTTAAATTTTTTAAAGGTTGTTAGAGGACTTAAAAATATGGAGCCTGGGCTGGAGCGATAGTACAGTGGTTAGGGCATTTGCCTGCATGCCCCGGGTTCAATCCCTGGCATCCCAAATGGTTCCCCAAGCACCACCAGGAGTAATTTCTGAGTGCTGGGCCAAGAGTAACCCCTGAGCATCATCAGGTATGACCAAAAAAAAAAAAAAAAAGTATATATGAAGCGTGTAGCAATGTCTTGTACAAAAGTGATTATTTGGTATCATATTGCAATATTATCAGTACTGGCCAAGAAAGAAAGTTAAACAGAACCATCTCTACCTTGCTAACTTGACTCATTTCTAATCTTATTTTTTGTTTCTCAATAAAAGTTAGGTGAGGCGCCTGTACCAGGCAGTGAGGCATTAGCGCTTGCATGCAGCTACAGGGCTACAGCTGGTTTGGATCACCACGCATGAGTCTGAGCACCACTAGGAGTGACTCCTAAGCATGAAGCAGGATTAGCTCAAGAGCACCTCAAGGTCCGTGGTCCAAATACTCCTGACACCTCTTCCCAAAAAGTTTGAGTGAAAGATAAGCCACCAGTTCCCAAGAAAACTCTTTTTTAAAGTGACTAGACCTGGGGTCTGGAGCGATAATCCAGCAAGTAGGGCATTTTCCTTGCACGCAACCAACCCAGGTTCAATTTCCGGCATCCCATATGGTCCCTTGAGCACTGCCAGGAGTAATTCCTGAACGAAGAGCCAGGAGTAACCCCTGAGCATTGTCAGGTGTGACCCTCCCCAAAAAGAAACAAACAAAGTAACTTGACCTTAGTTTGTATAATACCACATCTCCTCAATGTTCTTTTCCCTTGTGATGCAGACAGGGGATGCTTAGTTCCTGGGCATACAAAAGTAGGAGACAAATAGCAATAAATACTTGCTGGTATTTATTGGAATCTTACCGTGTGTTAAGTGCCACAGTAATAGGTATTTTGCTTATATTGGCCATCTTTGCTGTATACTAAGGGTATTATTTCAGTTTTACAGATAAGGAAGGGAAGGCTTAGGAATTTGCCCATATCACAGTAATTAGTGCTTGAGCATGAGCCATGGCAGCAACTCTGAGCCCTTTCTTTATCACCATGCAGGATTGCCTTACCAGCAACCAAGGTTAGATTTCCAAAGGCTTAGAGGTTCATTGCTTTGGCATTGGAGTCATGGCCAAGTTCAGAGTATGGTTGTGTGACCTCACAAATGATTTAGGTCTCCCGTATTTCTTTCCTTCTATTACTTTCTATAGTGAGAATATAATGTGATACCTATAAAACACTACAATCAGTGCCTATCACATACAAGCACTTAATATAAGCAGCCATATTTTATCATTAGCTCAATTCTAGTTTCTTGGTCCTTCTAAAGTTCTTACGGTGGTCTCTTCATATGAGTTCTTAATTGTGTACACAAATATGAAATTGAATGTTTACCATATACATAATCTGCTAAAGGTTTTAAAAAATGAAATAAGGTAGTCTGACTTCTAGGAATCTAAGTATGCAGTATAGCTATAGAGCAGCAAAGTTCAAGTGTAGAAGCAGATAAGACTCGAAATATCTAAGGTACTTAATGATGTTACAGGAGGAAACAAATATGTTGATAACAGACTTTCTGGGAAATTTAATTTTGCCTCCCCAACATTGTCTAACTATGCCAGCATTTGAGTGGATGAATCTCTTATCCAGGGATATTGATAATCCCTGTTGCTACAGATCAGAAAACATGCTCTTTAATTTTGTTGATAATAAAGGTGATGTTTGATGTCCTGCCTAATTTCTCCTCGATTGTTTCAAAATTCTGGGGGAAAATATTGAAATGATATCCCTAAACCCATCAAATGTGCCATTTTTCATTCTTATTTCTTCATTTTATCTACAAGGTACCATTATTAGAATTGATCACATTTCTTCAAGATACATATAAAGTAACAATGATGTATAATTATTTTAGTGCTGGTAGTTACTAATGACTACCACACCTTAAAAGTATTGACAGGGTCAGAGAGAAAGCATAGCAGGTAAGATACTGCTTGACTTGCAACCCAGCTGATTCTCTTGGTTTGATCCCTGATACAACTGTTCTCTTGAGCACCATGTGTCATTCCTAAGTACAGAGCCATGAATAGCTCTTGAGCACTACTGGGTGTAGTCCAAAACCTATCCCTTCCCTTCCGTCCTCCCTGCCCTAGAAAGAAAGGAAATGGCAGCACATATGAATTTGAGTAATTATAGTTCAAAGAGTAAAATCTGCTCACAATCCTCATGCTCCTCATGCATTTTTGTTGTATAGATGTAATTGTTTTAGGTATTTTTTAGGGGTGTGTTTGGACCACACTTAGTGGTGCTCAGGGCTTGCTTACCTCTGACTCTGTGCTCGGGAATCACTCCTGGCATGACTTGAGGAACCTTATGGGCTGCTGGGGATGAACCTGGGTCATCCATGTGCAAGGCAAGTATCTTACTGTTCTATCTCTACAGTCCCCAGATATAATTAAATACTGTCATATGATTTTTTTTTTTTTTTTTTTTTTTTGCCTTTTGGGTCACACCTGGCAATGATCTGGTTACTCCTAGCTCCTCGCTAAGGAATTACTCCTGGCAGCGATCGAGGGGCCATATGGTATGCTGGGGATCAAACCAGGTCGGCCGTGTGCAAGGCAAGCATCCTACCTGGTGTGCTATCGCTCTGGCCCCTCATGAATTTTTTTTTTCTTTTTGGGTCACACCCGGTGACACTCAGGGGTTACTTCCTGGCTCTTTGCTCAGGAATTACTCCTCACATGAATTTTTTAACTTCAGAAATTGTGACACCTATCATTTAATACCCACACAAGAATATTCAACATGCACTGTTTAGGATCAGAGAGATAGATTATGGATTGAGCTCCTGCTTTGCATGTGGGAGGCCTAAATTTATCCTTTGGCATCACAGTCCTTGGGATATGTAGACTGAACACTGATGGCCATGTAATTTAAAACTATAAAGCATACATTTCTAATCAATATTCAGGGTAAGAAATACTGCAGTCAGATAGCTCAACACCCTAAGCATATACTTGGGATGCTGAAGGCCCAGGACCAATGTGTAGCAGTGCTTTCCTGAGCACAGTCAGGAGTCCTCCTCAAGCATGGAGCAAGGAATATCCCTTGAATACAAGCAATTGTGCTTCAACATCCCCAAATATCCCTGGGCTAGAGAGCTTGTGAAGGCATTTTGCACACAGCTAACCCCAATTTGATCCTCAGTATAACATAGTCCCCTAAGTACTATCAGGAATGACCCCTGAAGTCTAAACCAGGAAAACCCTGACTACTGATGGGTGTGGCCCAAGGGCTGAAAGAAGGGGAGAAAAAGGGAGGGGGAGAGAGGCAAGCGGCGAGCCCCAGAGAAGTCTAACCTTTCCTGGTCACATCCCTGATGAGTATCCTCTCTGGCAATAACCAGTGTACTTGGAAGGAAAATGATTATTTTTATATCTTTATTTCAGATGAGTATGCTTATTCTCAAACTCTTAAAATTTATTTCAAAACTATCAAACTTATTCTTTCATAGTTTATGTAAACGACAATATTAAATTGCTATGGAGTTTTACTAATCAACATGGATAAATTGCTTTTGTTACTCAGCATGCTCTCTCGCTTGTCCTGTATTCTTGAGAAACAGTCCTAAAACTTGAGGATAAATAATACGTCTGCCTAGAGAATTAGATTTTTATTTGATGTATAGAATATTGAATTCCTTGGTAACATGGTTTTGCTGTCATCCATGTAGACACGTCTGTTTACTGTATAGCCATCTTTACTACATCTTTATATACATCTTTACTGTATAGCCATCCTGCAAGAGTGTTACTCATCCAAGGTGTTTTGTAGTTATGTATCTCTAGGTTTTTGCTATTATAAACAAGTATGCCATAGATAGTTTTGCATATCACTGTATCACTGTCTTCCCGTTCATCGTCGATTTGCTCGAGCGGGCACCAGTAACATCTCCATATGTCCTGTCTCATGCTAGTAGAGCCCAAGGGCACCTGCTTGCTCCAGGAACATAAAGAGCCTCAAACCATTCCATCAGGTCATGGGAATGAGGTCTATAATTGTTACCGGTATCTGGCATATCAAATACAACACGGGTAGCTTGCCAGGCTCTGCCGTGCTGGTAGCATACAGGAAAACCTAATATCAAAGAATAATAAAGCAAAAGTTCTGCTATGCTTTAAGTGTATGTGGTTTCCAAGGATTCCAAAATGGTAGTAGCATTTAGGATATACTCACTTTTCTATATTCCTAGAGCTATACCCTGTCCACTCACTTTTGACACTGTTATGTCTTACCTGAAATCTTTATATATGTATTTATCTACTGAAAGGACAACAAAACAAAGAACTAATATATACTCAACCGAAGCAGTGATACCGTGATTTCACATGTGTTGATCTCAAGAGAGATCAACTTTGGGAGCTGAATTGATTGCTTATGGAATACGTGTTCTTCATCTGTACTACATAATTTTATTTTTATTACTATTTGGGAGATCATTCCTGGCTCGGTGCTGTAAACTATACATTCCAACCCTCTAAGCTGTCTCCCTGGCCTAACAGCTAACTTTTTGTGAGTAGTTTTGCCAATCAGTGTTTTCACTTGCAGCATTGGAAGGTTCCATATTTGGTGTGATTGCATCTTTATTTTAAAGCTCTGGGGGGTATTTTTATGTATGTATGTATGTATGTATGTATGTATGTATGTATTTATGTATTTGTTTATTTGTTTGTTTTGCTTTTTTGGGTCACACCAAAAAGCACCAGCGATGCTCAGGAGTTACTCCTGGCTTTGCACTCGGAATTACTCCTGGTGCTGGCTCAGGGGACCATCTGAGATGCCAGGATCAAACCTGGGTCAGCCATGTGCAAGGCAAATGTCCTACCTGTTATACTATTGCTCAGCTCAGGCCCCAGTTTTTCTGTCTTTTTAAAGACATTCTCTACCCTGAGGTCAGGAATATCTGCTTTCAGACTGTTTTATTGAGTATGTTTGTCTAATATTGGGTTTTACTTGCATTGAATGTTTTTTTATTGGCACAGGTGGAGGGTAGCCACACCTAGCGGTACTCAAGGCTTACTCTCAACTGTGCACCCAGGGGTCACTCCTGGACCTTGTGGGATGACAGGGTCCTTATGTGATGCCATTGAACCTGTGTCAGCAAGCATTTTACACCCTATAGTATGCCTCTGGCCCTAATTTTTCTTTCTACATGCTTTTCTTTCATTCTTGGAACTTATGTGTACCGTGGTGTGTGGTTTAGTGACAGGGATATATTCTGAGACAGGTAGGTAATTTTGTACTTGTGCAAACATGCTAAGGTATCATTCCCCCCAACCTAGGTAGTAAAGCCATGTATACCCTGAGACTGTTTGAGATGGAACCTCCATTTATTGCATGTGATGAGGTCCCTGGTTCATCCAAACCTCTAGTGATGTGAGGCTGAAGTAGTTGCTTTGACGTCTTGGTCAGCTAAATGAAGCCTCAGTCAGAAATGTATGGAAAGTGAGTCCCCCGTGTGTCTCTGTGTCTATGCAGCCTCCCAGAGGTGCAGGTCGGTGATCCCAACAGTCTTCTCACTTGCATCATGAACAGAATCTCCCTCTGAAACTCTGGCTGCTGCACTGCACTGCACCGCTCTTCCTGGGAGCTGACATAAAAGCACTTTGGCCTTTGCATATTATTTCCTCCCAGACTTGGCATTGTCACTGAAGGTTCCCCTGAGAAAGAGAGGAGGGATTTTCTTTTCCTCCTTTATTTTTTCTTGTCTTTTTTTAAGGAGGGATTTTTTGAGAATTTAAAGTGCTGGGATGTGTGGTGGCTGATTCATTTGACTGCCTTTATTGGGTCTGGCAAGGCTTGGAAGCTTGAGGTGTACTTGAGCAGAAGGATGAGTATTGGCTTTATTGGGGTTGACTTCATTTGTTTTCTCTTTGCACTAATTTTTATTAAGCAATCATGGGGCCGGAGCAATAGTACAGCTGGGCAGGCATTTGCCTTGCAAGGTGCAGACCCAAGTTCAATCCCGAGAATCCTATATCATCTCCCGAGCACCACCAGGTGTAATTTCTGAGTGCAGAGCCAAAAATAACCCCTAAGTATGCGGGTGTGGTCCCCAGAAAAAAGCCAAAAAGTAAAATATAAAATAAGCCTGGTAGTGGAACTTTTATTTAATGCATAAACATGTAAGCCCCCTTATTAGAGAAATTGTACATATTGGTGAATATGGTCAATGATAACATCTGAGTTATTGGTTTTTGAGTTGATTTTTATAAATCTAAACTAATGGACAAGTTCTGTGCTGTCATTACATTGTGAAATGTCTTGTGTAGTCATACTCTATTGTTGGAATGGCAGCTTATATGAATTTCAAGGAAATTAGACTATGTGAACACCAAGTTCTCCCCCTCCTTCAGCTACTGTCTCTGATTTTCTTCCTCACCCTCAGCATTCCTGCACGGGTAAACAACATAGGAGGCAGTGGGAAATGAGGGTGATTCTCAGTGGGCACTTTTCTTCACATGATCTTCACTGATATCCTCACAACATGCTCAGCTGTTAAAGGCTCTCATCATAGCCAAACAACCGTAGCCAGGGTGTCTGGTAATATTTATGGTAAGTAAAGGCCGTACTTTCTAATTTGCAAAATAGCATCTTCACTTCCAGCCACAGTTTTGATTTTACAAGACTCAACTATTTTCCTTGTGTTGAGAGTAACCCCATCTGATTCTGAAAGTCCACTCTTCCTTTTCTTACGTATCTGCAGCTTCTGCTTCCTCTTCCTCTTCTTCCTCACATACTATACTTGCTTCCCATTGAAATCTAAACAGCTTCCAGGATTCCTCAACACCTCACATGCCTTAAGATACGTAGCCAGCCATCCCTGCTCATGTTTTCATGGAGGACTGCTTCCAGGTCATCTGAATATTCCATCTCTTTGCACCTTTTATAGCAAAGCACATTTTTAAAAAATTATTTTTTAATTATACCACATTAAAAAGCACATTTTTTGTGAGAGCAAAGCACATTTTTGGTGACTCCAAAATTGGTAGGCATACCTTTCCTTTCGTCCTTCCCCTGTAGTCCTTTGCTGTTTTGGATGGTGCTGGACCAAGTGACCTCCAGGCCCACAAATTCCTCTAGGGCGATAATACCTGTTTCCCTTAAACCTTTGATTCCTTGAGGCCCGGGGTCAGTACTCGGCTCTTCCAGTGCCTTTCCCTTCCCTGTGTTAATCACATTATGCTTGGGGGAGGGGCTTTTGCTTCATTTTTCACTTGATTACTTTTTTCAGCCAATCCTGAAAGGATCCCTACCCACCTAGCCACCTACGTGGCATTACAGGAAGCAGAAAAAGGAATCTTCCCGGGGGGCTTTTACTGGGGCTCCCAGACCAGGCTGTAGTGAGCATCCCCAAAGCCAAGGGAAAGCCCGGGGCCGTCCTAGGCCCCCGGAGACAGCATGGTCCGGGGCGGGAGAGTGGGGGTGTCCCAGCAGCACTCCGCCCCGTCGGCCCGCGCCAAGTTCCTCCTGCGCCCTCCACTTCCTCCGGGCGCGGCGCGGCGCGGGGCTCGGCAGACCCCAGCTGGGGCCGCTGAGACTGGTCGGGGCAGAGGAGCCGCGGGCGTGCGCGCCGCTCCCGGAGTCGAGGCCGGGCCCCCCCCCACAGCGGCTCTCCCAGGCAAGTGGTCGCGCTCGCGCGGGATGGGGCCCCGGAGCTGGGGGTTCCGGGCGCCGGGGCAACCTTTCCAGTGGAGAGCTCACACCTGCGCTTTCGGACTTTCTCTTGTTTCATTTTCACGGCCCCAGCGAGGGCAGGGGCGCCCTGGATGGACATGGGGGTCTTCGGGGAGTAGAGTCAGTAGTTTCTGCTCCCTGAGCCCATTTGGAGAAAATGTGGCCGGGAGTGGCTGCGGGCAGCTGCTTTTCAATCTTGGCGACAGATTCTCACCTGCTACCTCATCTTTAAAAAATAGGCTCCAGAGCTAAATTGAGTTGAGTTTCTGGCTCAGTGGAGCGTCTGCGGATCCGAGAGCAGAAACCACCGTGATCACTGTTGAGTCCTGCGGCTCCTGTTTGCTTCTTATTTCATAGTAACTCATGGAACCACCATCTGTGCATAGTTCGCTTGTGTGTTGTTTTAAGTACTAACCCTGTACCAAAGGGGGCTCTTTGGTCTCACCCATTTCTTAAACAACACCCCCAACACTTTATTTCTTTTTTTTTTTGGGGGGGGGTCACACTCGGCGACACTCAGGAATTGTGTCGGTGGTGCTCCGGGGACCATGTGAGATGCTGGGGATCAAACCCGGGTTGGCGCGTGCAAGGCAAATGCCCTACCCACTGTGCTCCGGCCCCCAACATTTAACACTTTGCAAGGCTCCCCTCTTGGTCTGTTTTATCCTCCCCGCGCCAAGCTTTGGTCACTTGGGAACTGGCCAGCCATGGCCTCTAAGATTGTATGGATTTCTCCTCCCGTATTTCTCCACTTGGCTTGTGTCTCCAGACCCTCCGCGCTAGCCACTGCGTGTTACAGCTCAGTCCTTGGCCATGTTCTCTGGCCACTCATGCTTCCTGCCAAAGCCATTATGTTGCTGTTAATTTATAGAGCCACTCCCAAAAGGTGCATGGGGGCCAGGCTGGAACTAAGGACCGCGGTCCACACACACTGCTCTATGCTTGAACACTTTCTCTCAGGCTCCCGGAAATCGTTTTCTCCCAAGATGTTAGGTGGATCATTCTATCCCACCGACGATGAAGGACATCTATAGGCTGATGATGTCCAAATTTTTTGTCTCTAGCTTTATTGCTCTCCTGTGCTCCCAATACATGTATCTGTTGGGCTTTTTGATTTTTGTTTGATTTTTGGTTTGGGAGATACACGGGTTGGTGCTCAGGACTTATTTCTGGCTCTGTACTCAGGGGTCACACCTGGTGGTGCTGGGGAGTTTGGATGGTTTGAGGAATCCAACTGGCGTCAGCGGCATGCAAAGTGAGTTTCTTTTTGTTAATATTTTATTATACCACCATTAGATATACAATTACAAGACATTCATGTTTGAATTTTGGTTCTACAGTGTTCCAACACCCATCCCTCCACCCCTGCCCATTTCCCATCACCAATGTCCCCACCTCCCTCCCCCTTCCCCCAGCCTGCCTCCATGGCAGATTCTTTATCTCCTTTCTCTCTTTCTCTCTCTCTCTCTCGCTTCCCTTTCTTACACATTGTAGATTGTAATATATTCTAGAACATGATTGGTTCCACTAGTTTGATGTACCAGGTCCGGACTACAAAAATGGTGACTTATGGTGAGCGAGTCTCATCTGGGCCCTACAGAGGTGATGGGCCCATGCCCAAAACCCATCTTGCCTCCTGGGAGCCTCATGGTCAGCTGAGCTAGGGGAGAGCCGGATGGCAGCTCTCCCCCATGCGTCTGAGTCTCTGCATCATGGCCGAGAGCCCCAAGGCAGTTCGTGGGTGGGGCCACCAGGCCTCTGGGATGGGTCAGAGAGGGGAAGGGGTACCCCAGATCCATCTCCAGGAACTCCTGGTGACTTCCGCCTCTGAGAGGCGCCTACCTGGGCTCGAACTCTGCTGGTCTGAGCTGGTCTTGAGATCAGCGTCTCTCTTGCATGGGTTCTGATGAGCTGTGGGGTCTGGACCGTGATAATGGCTGCTATTATGGTGAGCGAGTCTCATCCGGCTGCTTCCGAGGCCCTACAGAGGTGATGGGCCCACTCCCAAAACCCATCTTGCCTCCTGGGAGCCTCATGGTCAGCTGAGCTAGGGGAGAGCCGGATGGCAGCTCTCCCCCATGCATCTGAGTCTCTCATCTTTCTCTCTATCTCTATTTCTATCTCTGTATTTCTCTGCTCCTACACCTTGTGACTTGCCTTATGGTTTATGATGCAATTATCTATGGTATATTCAGTAGTGAGTTCTAGTGTGACATTATAGTTCCTCATTCCCCATCAACCTCCCCAGTTTGTTACAACTACAATGATCATTATGGTGTACAGATGTGAAAGATCCTGGGAAGGACCTGGTCCTAGCCTACTTTGTTATCTAAGTCTCTTGTGTGGCTGCGCACAGTCACAGCTGTGCATCTGGTCTGCCCCTTGTCAGGTTCATCTGGTTGTGGAGGCTGTGAGCCCATAGCCACGCCCACCAGCATGGAGAGGGAGGAGCCCAAATCCCTGCTCCAATTCCGGCCAGTGTGGCTTCCCCCCACATGACTGCTTTACCCTAGGAGCTACGTTGGTCTCTGCTGGGGACTAGCCAATTCCTCAGAGACTCCATGGGCTGCTCCACGTGGGCCGGGCAGTGCAGCTGTGAGTCTGGTCTGTCCCTTGTCCAGTTCATCTCTATTGTTACTGTTTTTGGCATATTGAATACACCACGGGTAGCTTGCCGGGCTCTGCCATGGCTCTGGGTTCGTCTCCAGGGGGCCCAGTCTTTTCCTTGTCAGACCATCCACCATCCAGGGCCCACAGGGCAGAGCCCTGGGGGTGTAGACAAACCTGTCTCCTGTCTGCCACCTGCCAACGCAGCCAGGCACCACAGCCACACATGCAACACCTTAAGGGGCAGGTGACCTTACAAAGTGAGTTTCTTAACCCTGTTTCTATCTCTCCGTCTCCCGATACCTCTCTGCATGTTGACGCAGCCTCCACACAGAAGTCTTAGGGTGTTTGACATGTCCAGACTGACGCTGGTCACCACAACTCACCTGCTCCCCGCTTCTGCTTCTCCCAACTGTTCTGTACTGTCTCAATAAGCCTTGCTGCCATGCCACTAGACTGGGACTCCAAAAATCATCCTTGACTCCTCTTTTGAGCCTCAGACCCCGCATCTAAGCATTCTGCAATTTCTGTTGATGCCATCTTGAGAAAGCTGTCTCAGATATGACCACATCTCTCTCCCTCACCCAGACACATTAGCATTTTCTTCACCTACATGGCTGTGAAGACTCCTCTTTGCTCTATTTCTGCCCTTGCTCCCCTATAAGCCTTTCTCTAAACAGCTGTGATTTTCTGCAAGTATAATTGGAACTTTCACTTCCCTGTAAAATCATCTGACTGGTGGTTTCTCATCAGAATCATAATCAAACTCCTACATTGGCGTCAAAGCCCTGTGTGATCTGCCTACTTCTTTCCGAATCTCATCTCCTTCCTTCAGTCTTGCTGCCTATTGTGGAGACTTTCCTCTTGCTGCTACTAACCCAAAAAGAGACTCATGCTAGACCACAACAGGCTGTAGGCCTTGGTGTTCCTCAGATTCCTGTTCGAATTCTATCTTAGGGATTACTGCCATAGTCCTGAGGTGATATTCTTTTTTTTTTTTTTGGGTCATGCCCGGCAATGCTCAGGGGTTACTCCTGGCTCTGCACTCAGGAATTACTCCTGGCTCGGGGACCATATGGGATGTCGGGGATCGAACCCAGGCCGGCACAGGCCGGCCGCTTTGCAAGGCAAACGCCTACCCCTGGGTTATCACTCGGCCCGGTGATATTCTTTTGCAGATGACCCTTGGGATGAGTTGCTGTCAGAAACTGAAAGTCTTTCTCAGAATTCTATGAAGCTGTACACCTCAAAAGTGCTGCTGGTTACCTTGACTTTCTGTTGCTAAAAACTGTCAGGGCCCTTCAAGTGATAGCACAGCGGGTAGGGCATTTGCCTTGCACATGGACAACCTGGGTTCAATCTCCAGCATAACATATGGTCCCCTGAGCAGAGCCAGGAGTGATTCCTAAATGCAGAGCCAGGAGTAACCCCTGAGCATTGCCGGGTATGACCCAAAAAGCAAAAAAAAAAAAAAAAAAAAAAAAGTACTATCATCTTTCTCTTGATCAGATGTGCAGCTAATCAGATGTACAGTTTGGCTTAAATTCTACTTTTTTATAAAATGTTCCTTCTGGATTGGAGAAGACTTCGAACTTTAACAGCAGTTCTCATTTCTACATCTAGAAAGTGAAAGACATTATACAGTTCACAGAAATGCAGTAATTTCTGGTTTGATTTCCAGCACTCTATGTGGTCCCCCAAGGACTTCCAGGAATAAGCTTTGAGCAACAGAGCCAGGCGTAAGCCCTGAGCACTGCCAGGTCTGGCCCAAACATTACCTACTCCCCATCATCCTCCACATTTAAAAAAGTAATCAAATATTTCGTTGTTCAAGGACCTGTTTAAGTTGCTCTCCAACCCTCTGGTGTTATTCAGAAGCATTATGGAGGTTCCCTGTTTGCTCTCCAGTTTGGAATACAGACCCTTGGCAAGTTTGCACATAGATTAAGAAATAGGAGAGCTAATGGAATTAAACCTACATGTGGGCTAACAGGCCTAGCTGGAAGGAGCAGGTGTGGCCCCAGAGGACTATACTTTGAGCAGATCAAATTTGCTTGACCTTTATTTTGTTTTGGTTTTTATTTTTTGTCCCACACAGTGATATTCAGGGCTTACTTCTGGCTCTATGCGCAGGAGTGGCTCCTGGTGTGATTCAGGGCACCATGTGGGGTGGTGGGGATCAAACCCGGTCAGCTGTGCGCAGGACAAGTGCCCTGTTGTACTACTTCTCCAGCCCCTTGCTTAACCTCTATTTAATAACATTCTGGGCTGAGTAATAGTATAGTTGGTAGGGTATTTGCTTTGTTCATGGCCAATCCAAGGTCAATGCCCAGAATCCCATATGGTCCCTGGAGCCTGCCAGGAGTAATTCCTGAGTGCTGAGCCCGAAGTAATCACTGAGCATTACTATGCATGGTCCAAAAACCAAACAACAGCAACAAAAAAACAAAAGGGGGCAGAGGAGGAGAAGTTAAGGTGCTTGCCTTGGCATAGCCCGCCCCCGGTGGCTCCGCCCCAGGCCCCAACATCACTGGGCATGACCCAACCCCTCTCATCTAACACAGCCCTCATTCATCCCAGTGAAAGGCACCTCCACCAGTCACGCACAGTCTAGCCTGACCCTTGTCTCTGGCACCTCCTTTCCCGCTACTCAGCCTTGTCACCGCCACTGCATCAGGCCCAGCTTCTGCCTTCTCACCTCTGTCTTTGTAGCAGCCTCAGTAGACTGTTCTCCCGTCCATGCCCTGCGCGTTCTCAGTATCTTCCACAGCCCTCCTCTCCCCTTCTCTCCTGTGTAAAGCAAGGCAGGTCCTGCCCTACTCCTACTTGACATCGCCCAGCAACTTTCCCTCTGCCATAGCGTCAGCTCCAGAGTCTGGACATGCTACTTCACTCCCTCCTGCTCTCTGACCTTCTTTCTCTCCATCCTTCTCTCACTCTACTCCCCACATATGAACATGCTGTAGAAGTAGCCAATGGACATAATGTTCTTTGCCCTCTAATATCCCCATGTTGGTTTTCTTGGGAGTGGACGTTCTCCTAAAAAATGTTCAGGGGACTCTGAGGTCCACTCCTGGTACTCAGCCAAGCCTGGCCCAGTGATTCACTGTTCAAGGCTGTGACGCTTTAGTACCCAGATGTAAAGGTGTGAGCGCCCCCAGAACTGTACCCCACAGAGCTTCAGGGTTGGTAGAGGCAGCGATGATGGGGATAAAACTTGGGCTCCTGCACTTGTGTTCCCTCTGCCCCAGAGTTTTTGCAAATGTTACTCCTACTGTGTGGAAAAGGTCCACCTCTCTCCTCCGCCTTATGGATCGTCGTGTTTCCTGCTGCAGGTGGCCCCCTGAATGCTTGCTGCAGCTGCTGTCTCCTGCTGTTCAGCGAGACTTCGTTGCTTCTCCTGGTGCCACCCTCGGAAAACCAGGCTCCGTGCAGCCTACTCCATGCAGAGTAAGTTTTGCACAACACATGCTCACCACAGGGTGGTGCTGTTTGGGTAGGAAAGAAAACAAGTGGCTCTCCACGGCCGGCCGGACCGGAGTGCTCAAGTGTGATTAAAATCCTGAGCCTTTCTCTTTGGTAAGCACATGGACAGACAGGTGTGTGTGTGTGTGTGTGTGTGTGTGTGTGTGTGTGTGTGTGTGTGTGTGTGTGTGTGTGTGTGTGTGTGTGTGTGTGTGGTTTGGTGGAGGTACATTGGGTTCATTGGGTGGTGCTCAAGGAGCAACCAGCTCTGTTGGGGAGTTCTCCAGCTACTGGGGAGGAGGGAGGGACCATGAAGTTCTGGGATCAAAGCAGGGCGAACTGCATGCAGGACAGGCACCCGAACCCTGTACTATGTACATTTGACACACTGGAATCTGCCCCAGCACATAATTTATTTGCTGTTTTAATAGAAAATTGCCACTGATAAACTAGTTTTACTTACTATCATTGGGGAGCCAACATGTTTGTAAACTACAGACACTGACTCTGAATCCTAGAGCTTTGAAGGAAGGAATTAAGGGGTTCCCTGAAGAAACAGCCCCAACTGCACCTACTGAGAGGGCAGGAACGGAGACTTCTTTTCAGGAATTGGTTTGTACAGTCCTGCGAGCCAGCAAGTCCCAAATGTGCAGAGCTAGGAACATTGGCATGTGCTGACGTTCAGTTTTGAGTCTGAGAGCTGGGAGTGTGCAGAATCTGTTTTTTGCCATCCAGAGGCAGCATTAACTTCCCTCTTTTCTGGGGGCCTAAGTGTGGCTCTGAAGGCCTCCCCACTCGGAGCCGCCCGTGTCCTGGAGGGCA
The DNA here is from genome assembly GCA_021461705.1 of Cryptotis parvus. Lineage (NCBI taxonomy): Eukaryota > Metazoa > Chordata > Mammalia > Eulipotyphla > Soricidae > Cryptotis > Cryptotis parvus. The sequence goes on along the minus strand of JAJIBD010008570.1, from coordinate 11,752 downwards.
GTAAGTATCCTTCGGAGGCCACCGATGAAAATACTCACCCCTTCTGAGAAAAGACCAGACAGTCACATCTGCTCCAAGTTTGACCCCTGCTGATGCCACGCACCACTTCAAGCCGACATAAGAAAGTACCTCCCAGGGGCCAGGTTGGGGGAAGAGGCCCGCAGAGAAGAGGAAGAGGTACTTTTGTGACTGTGCAAGTTTTTGTGGCTATTGTTTTTTTTTTGGGGGGCATGCAGCAGTGCTCAGGGTTTACTCCTGGTGGGACTTGGGACAGGGTATGTGCAGAGCTAGGAAGCCCGGCTGGCCACATGCGAGCCCTACCTGCTGTACTGTCTCTCCACGCCCAGCCCCCCATGAGAGCTTTTATCTTTTCCTTTGTTTTGGCTTGGGGCCATACCTGGCAGAGGTCAGTGGCTATTCCTGACTCTGCTCAGGAGGGACCACCAATGGCCATGCTCGGTGGAACATCTATGGTGCCATGGATTTGGTAATTTCCTATACTATGTCTCAGGCCTTCGTGAGGGTTTTTGTTCAGGGCTCAGGAAGAGAGAAGAGGCAACATCAAAGGCATGGAACCTTCCGGAGAATTGCTCCTGGAAGAGTGAATTCTGGGTGGGCCCCGCTGCTTGTGCCCCAAGGTCTCCTGCGGTCACCAAGGCCTGGTGGGGGGAAGGGGTGAAAGGAAATGAGGGGTACACACAGGGACTAATTGGCCTCGGTGCTGACCTGGAGCAGTAGCCTGCAGACTGAGGACGTCACCCCACTCTGCGCGGCTCCACCCCGTATTGTTGTTCCAGAATGAGGTGCGGCAGGGAGGTATAGTACAGGGATCAGGACACAAATCGCCCAGCACCCCATGGCCTCAGGGTGTGCTTCCAGAGCATCCCAGAGCTCCCCAGGGGATGCCCTGGGCAGATCCACTGCATCCTGAGACCCTTGCACTGAAAGGGTTGCAGGGTCAGACGGATGCAGGGAGAGGTCCCTAGGCCCCCTGGAGCACCTTTGGATGGTAAGCACCTAAGGAGGGGGATTTGCTTTTACTGCTTTTACTGAGGACAGTGAGGTGGGTAAGGGGCTTCCTGCTGTCCACCCTGTGCTGAGAAGATGCAGATCCCTGTCGTGCACCCTGAGCCTGCAGTCTTTCTCCTCAGCTGCCCGGGCTCGCCTTCCCCACTTCCTCTTCCCATTGACAAGCGTCTCGTGTTATTTTTACTGCTACAGCCGCATCCTCTCCTCCCCAGCAGTACTGCCCTTTATGACAGATCTGGTAGCTTTCTGGGCTCCGCTCCAGGGCCTGTGCCCTTGTGAGCCTTGTCCGGCCAGCCTTCACCTTCCTCAGCTCCATTCTCCTTGCCTGGCTCTTTCCCAGCTCTGAACAGCCTCCGGCTCCCTGTGTCCCTGGCCTGTCGTATCTCATCTTCGGTACCGTCAGAAGCCACACTCAGCAGTGCTCAGGGGATGCTGTTGTGGTGCAGGAACGGAGCCCAGACCTCCTGCAGGCACAGAAAGCATCCCAGCCCATCTCTCCATCTCTGGTTCTTCCTGTTCTTGTCCTCTGAGGTTGAAGTGCTCTTGGAATGAACCCTTGCACTGTTTTCTTTTCCTGTTTCTCCTTTCTCCTAACTCTCTTAGTGATCTCATACAGGATCATAGATTTTGAGTTCTATCTATTCAAGCTGGCGAGATAGCTCAAAGGCCAGTGTACATGCCTTGCAGTGTGAGGCCTGGAGTTAGATCCCTGGTGCCACATGCCTCTCACCCTCAGCAGCTCTGGGTGTGGCCCTGGAGCCCTCAGCACCGCTGGTCCCAGCGGTACTGCACCACACTGAAACTTCAGGCCACTGTGCTAGGCCGCGTGTTATCAGAGTGCTTCCTCACCTCCAAGCACTCCAGCTAATTAGGTACATACTATATAATTCATACAGATATGCCAAATATTAACCTCCTGGTGAATAGCTTCCCCAAACTCCAGGCTATAGTCAACCCTTTAACAGCAGGGGTGTTAACTATGACAATAATAATTGGAAATGAATACTCTGAACAAGAACTGAGAGCCCGAAGGAGGTAAAGTGATATACATGATAATTTTCAGTAAGTGTTGCAAACCAGTGCCTAAAAGGAGGGAGGGAGAGAGGTAGGGAGGAGAGAGGGAGAGAAGGGGAGAGAGAGAGAGGAGAGAAGAGAGAGAAAAGAAAAATATCTGTCTAGAGGCAGGCTGGGGGTGGTGAGGGAAGGAAACTAGGGACATTGGTGATTGGTGATGGGAAATATGCAGTAGCGAATGGACAGGTGTTAGGACATTGTATGACTGAAACCCTATCCTGAACAGCTTTGTAACTGTGTATCTCACAGTGATTCAATAAAAAACAATAAATAAAATGTTTAAAGAGTGTGGGTGTTAGGGACCCTTCATCCTCCCTTAGCGCCCACCTCTGGCATGGCAGGTTATTGCTTGAAATGGAATTTAAATATGTGTGTGTGTAATTTTTTTGTCTTGACTTCAGATAAGTATTTTGAGATATGTTCATGTTATTACTTTCATCAATGTACCCAGCATTACTAGTACAGGGGTTAAGACTCTTGCCTTATAAGCAGCCATTCCATGTTTAATCACCAAGACAGGAAGTGTCCTTACTCTCACTTCAGATGAGATAGAGATGAGAGATGAGAGATGTGCTTGATATGAGAGATGCTTTTTTAGACCTTGTCGGGAACTTTCTTCTGTATAGTCTCTTTAGGGTGACAGGAGTGGTTGGAAGTTGCAACAGTAGAACCTCATCCTTGAGTTCTTGCTGACTGTATTTAAGAAAAAATAAGACATGAAGTTATTGTTCTTTTTTGTGGTTGTTGTTCATTTTTATTTTAATTTGAGGGTTGTTGAGTCACACATGTCTGTCCCTAGGGCTTACTCCTGGCTCTGTGTTCGGGGTCAGTCCTGGAGGTGCTCAAGGGACCATTTGGGGTGTCGGAATCCAACCCAGGTTGGCTGTATGCAAGGTCATTACCAAACCCACTATATGATATATCTCTCCAGCCCTTATTTTTATATTTTTCAAAAGATTTTTTGTGCTCTGTCTTGACATACCATTTTACCCCTAAATAATTCAATGTTTTGAATTGAACGGTATATATGGTACCATTCCCCTGTATGGTACCGGGATGAACCCCAGGCCTTTCCTCCTTGACCCTTGATTCTTCTTATTATGAAAATTGATCATATCCTTTCAAGTGCACTGACCTGGTGGCAGCTAGTCATTAAGGAGATACTGCTGTCAAGTTGGTTTAGCAAAGCTGCCTTAATGAATAAGCTCTCATCATTTTCATCAGCACTTCCGTCAGTAGCTACTTCTAAATGGTGTGACAGTTATTTTCTCTTACAGAAAGAAGCTGCTCTTGCAACTTTGCCTAGTAAAACATTCTTTTCCAAATTGCAAAAGCAGAAGTCAGCAATTAATCCTACTCTACGAAGGGAGTCCAGCTTGGGTTGGTTTTATTGGAGATGGAGGGATGGAGCTTTGTAGAGTTGTTGCGCATTAGAAGAACACTCAGGAATAGGCACTGGATGCTGTATCAGGCTGACAGGATCAGTGATGGGCAGTGCCCTCCAAACCCAGCAGGAGAAACTTTCTGTATCTTTCCCTCAGGGAAAGAGGGATGAAACTTTCCCTCATCTTTCCTCCATTTTTGCTGAAACTTTTTTTTAAACCTGAGTGACTTGAGTCTTTGTAGCTAGATGTGTTCCTTATGGTACTATACTTTTTGTTAGTTTTGAGACCACACCTGGTGGTGTTTGAGGGCTACACCAACAGCTACCCCTAACAAACAGCGCTGTTTGTTTTGCAGTGCTAGGGATCAAAGCCAAGCCTCACACATGCAAGGCTTATGCTCTACCACTGATATTGCTGTGGATATAATTTCCTCTTGAATGAAGAGTAAATAAAAATGAGCTCGAATGTCCATATGTCCATATGCCTATGAACCCGTGTTTGAAAATATAAAAACTATATTTACTTATTCTACATTTTCAGTCTTTTGATCCCCTTGAAACTGCCTGTTTGGAATATGACTAGTGGCATAGCAAACATTATCTATAGAGGTATTTCAGTAGTTTCAACCGCAGTACTTTTCTTTCACAGTTAATCTAATGCTCTTCTATTGTTAAACTTTTTTTTAATAAAAGCAGTTTGCACACTAATACTTCTTCGTTGATTTTACTGAAAAAAAAAAAAAGCCTAAGTCCTTATTCCCAAATCTCACTTTTACACCAAGACATTCATTTTCCCATGAGGTGTGGAAATGTTTTGTTAGTATTTCCAGGATGAGCTGGAATTGGGTATCCCCTCACCACCGTCTTCATCACTAGCCCCAGCGCTGTGATGTCTCATCCTAGACAGACAAAACAGCTCCTAAGGGCCAGAACAATAGTACAGCAGGTAGGGTCTTGCCTTGTACATGGCTAACCTGGATTCAATTCCTGTAATCCCATATGGTCCCCTGAGCGTGCAACGAGTGATTACTGAGTGCAGATCCTGAACACTGCTGGGTGTAACCCAAAAACCCAAACAAAAACAAAACGCCTTCTCTGAACCAGTGGGGCCAGTCCCAAGAGCAGCTTTCCCACAGGGCCTTTCTGAGAGTGGTCCCACGATAGAGACGAGCTAGCTAGGGGAGGCAGCTGGAACCAGCCAGATCTGCAGCCCAGGACACATGTCCTCACAGAGAGCAGAGGCAGCCCATGTGGTAGGAAGAAAGCCATCCCAGCCTAGTCCTGGCTTTCCATTGATTACTATGTGAGCTTCAGTTCCCTTACCTGGACAATGGTGGGGGCAAAAACAATGTTTAACCAAATACCTAAATAAACATCCTATTTAGGATGCCCTGTTATCAAATCCATCCATCCACCTACCCACCCACTCTTTCCTTATGTGCCCCCACCTAATCACCCACCTATCCACCACCCATGGCTCCAACTATTCATTTACCTACCTATCCAACCATCCATTAACCCACCCATCCATACCTCCATCTCCGTTGATGCATTGATCTGTTCATCCACCCGTCCACCTACCCATTCACCCATTCCTCTATGCATCTATTGATCCAATTGACCTATCTACCCATATTCCTCTCTTCCACTTATCTATCCATTAATCCATCCATCTATTCACACATCTCTCAGTGAATCTTGGTCATCATTTAATTGGCATTTCACTCTTTCCTTTATACTGAGTTGACAGAGCGAATCATATTTGTATTCTGTTTTTGTGTTTAATCCAAAATAACTTTTGTTCTTTTATATTTGAATGCTCTAATTCTTTCAACTTTCCTATTTGTGGGCTACACAGTAATCTGATAAAGGAAAGGATTTAAATTCCAGATGAATAGAGTGGCTTAGCACCTTTTCACTAAAATACTGAAGCAATATGTCTTATTTAGTTATTGTGGGCCACTCTTAGCAATGCTTGAAGCACCATGTGGTTCCAAGAATTGAGCCTGAAACTTTCACATGCAAAGCACATACACTAACGTTCTGAGGCTCTCTCTCTCTCTCTCTCTCTCTCTCTCTCTCTCTCTCTCTCTCTCTCTTTCCCCAATAGTGATCTATTTCAATCTGGAGCTGGGTAGTGCTAATACGTTTAAAATTCCCAATGTCTCCATCTGTTATGTGATTTTACTGCCTTGGACCCTCTTTCTCATACCCTTCCTACCTGTGAGAGCCCTTGTGAAGCCCATAAAAGACCATCAATGTGTTCGGCATCTCTTCCTGAGAACCCAATTACTGTCTCCTTTCCCAGCATTTTGGTGCTGAATTTCTTTTTATTTTAATGTCCATTTTAGTATCTTCATTCAGTTCACAATTTTCTTCCACCATGTTATTTCTCTTTTTAGAATGAAAAGAAATGCTGAGAAATAAATCCAGCTGCTTTCTCCCGACTTGGATATTTATCATGGGTGTTGGCAAGTCTAAACTGGATCCCTGCCCTCTCTCTTTCTTGTGGGGTAAAAGTGACAGTGTGGAGTCAGAGGAAGGACCGCAGGAGTCACAGTCTAAGGCTGCTGAAGGCTGTGCCCAGCAGGGGGCCAGTGCAGCCAAGAAGGACCCCAGAGAGCCGGAGGGAGCCGGTGGAGAGGGGGAGACGGCAGAAGACGATGACGATGAAGTGTTCCTCAAGTTTGTGATTCTGCATGCTCAAGAGGACACGGACGAGGCCCTCCGAGTCCAGAAACTGCTGCAGAATGACTTTGGCATCAGACCTGGGATCATCTTCGCTGAGATGCCGGTGGCCGGCAGCACCTGCAGAACCTGCACGATGCCGTCAACGGGTCGGCCTGGACCATCTTACTGCTGACTGAGAACTTCCTGAGAGATGCCTGGTGCGAGTTCCAGTTCTACACGTCCCTCATGAACTCCGCCAACAGGCAGCCCAAGTACAACTCAGTCATCCCCTATGCGGCCGCTGAGCAACCCCCTACCCGCGAGAGGACTCCCTTCGCCCCTACGCACCATCAATGCCCTGGAGGAAGACAGCCGAGGCTTCGCCACCCAAGTCGAAAGAATTTTTTCAGGAATCTGTGTACAAGACCCAGCAGACTATATGGAAGAAGACGAGAAAGCGCTCTTCCTGGGCAGTTCACTCTCTGAGACAGGACACAGCTCCCAGCAGACCCTCCAAGGCTTCCACTTGAAAAAGCAATTTCTGGGGAAAGATTAAATTGAAGAGAACCTTAATTCTTGAAGGGCTCCAGATAAATAATGTCTGCAAAACAATCCATAAAATCATACTTTAAAAAAAAAGTTGTTGTTGCTATTCTTGATGTCTTGATAAACTCAAGTTGTCAATTTTAATTTGATTTTTTTGAGGGGGAACCACCCAGCTGTGATGAGGGGTCCTCTCCCTGGTTCTGGGGAAGGGGAGGGACCAGGTGGTGTTGTTCTTTGGGACTCGAACCCAAAGCTCCCACAGCATTTACCCCGCTTTCAGTTCATCTCAAAGACTTTTCATTTTCTTTGTTCTTGACAAGGTTCTCAATTTATATTCCTTGTATGGAGCCCTTAGCAAAATATTGTATGATTATCTATTTTTTAAATGTAAACATTTTCACTTGCTGATTCTTGTTCAAAGATAGGCTGAAGAAAAATGGCCCCCAGGGAGAGCTCAGCTCCTTCCCTCGTGAGGCCCCTCACCTGAGCGTTGCCATATCTACTCCCTGTTCCATCACCCAGAAAGAGGGACCCAGGATAGAGGTCCCAGAGCTATCAAGGACCGTGAAACATGACCAAGTCTGAAAGCAGCATGAGAGTGGTACGGGCACATCAACAGTATCCGGTCTAGCTGGTTTCCTCACCAACCAGAGTTGACATCTTGGCAGATGTTTCCACCTCGATTGGCATCTCATACGGGTAGGGGGAAGAACCAAGCAGAATTCAGTCTCTGCCACTGGAGATGAATCTGGCCATGGTCCAGCCACTAGCCCATCTGTGACATGAAAGGATGATTGTCCCATCTCAGAATGTGGACCAGAAAAGGCATCAAGAGCAAAGACGGAGTTTGAGAGCAGGGGGCTGCCTGCATATTTACAAGGGCAGGTGTTGGCCTGATTGTATGTCAGGGATTTCCCTTGCTATCCATTAAACTTCCAGATGCACAGCAAAAGCTACAACGACCATTTCAATCAGATCCTTTTAAAGGGTTGTGCATATTTGGGATCCTCTCAAATGGAGCTCAGGAGGTGTTCGGGCAAGTGTCCTGCCAGACAGGCTTAGCAGTTTAATGTAAGGGTCTGAGACGCTGCAGTCCCAGCCTGAGGTCCTGGGACTACCTAGGCCATCCCAGTGGTGCTTGTGCTCCTCCTGGGCAACACCCAGCAATGTTTGGAGCAGGGCATGTGGTGCTGGAATTGAACCTGGGTCAGCTGTCGGCCAGGTATCTGCCATGACTCCTATACTATCTCTCAGGCTGCTTAAAGTATTTTTTCCTGTTTTATTTTAGTTTCATTTGGGGCAATACCCAACTGTGCTCAGCATTCACTTCTGGCTATGCGCTCAAGGAGCACTCCTAGTGAAGACTGGGTGACCATATGGGGTGTTGGTCAGCTTCATATAAGGCAAGCACCTTACTTGCTATATCATTTCTCAACCCTTTAGAGTGTTTTTTAACAGGGAATTTCCAGCCTTAATTTTCTTTCTCTTTCCCCTCCTTTTTTCTACCTCCTCATAGCCTTGAGCCAGAATGTTCCATGTGGAGTATTTCTCTATAATCCTGCATGTCAGTGATATTCTCTCCTCTACTAATAGTTGACAAAGAAGACATTGTTCATGCTGCGTACAGAATCTAAACGAAAGGTTGCTTTTGATCCTGGTAGCTCACTATTTATTTTTAACTTCAATTTTATAATGAATAATCACTTTCCCCCCATACTGTTACCCTGTATCTAGCATTTTATTTTCTAACATAGCATCAACCACCTCTCCTTAATGCTTACAAAATCTGGGTAATTGATTCTGGGTGATATTGTTATTATTAATTTATCAATATCTCACAATTTTATATAATTTCAGGAGGTTAGCTTTACACTCGAGCAAATCTATGGACAATGGGAAGACAAGTGATACAAGTGATATTTGTAATTTAATTGCCTGTGTGTATTTCACAAGGTTAAATTATTAGGTGCATATATTTAAAAAATTTACTTTCACAGTGGTATAATAAAAATTTTTTTAAAATTTACTTTCATTAATCAGTCCAAAGGCTGAGTTCTAGCCCCTGGCTGCCATCCCAATAGAGTCTTTCAAGAAGCCAGAGGAACCCCCATACCATGAGCTCCACCCAAGAGAAAAGCCTATCTCATGCCCTGCTCATCAGAATCCCACCCAAAGTGAAGCCTATTTCCAGCCCAGGTATGCCTGATCCAAAACTCAGATACATGGGGCAGGGTTGCTACCAGCTCTCCCTGTGCTCAGATGATCATGAGGCACCCAGGAGGGAAGGTGAGTTCTATCCTTGGCCCACCATCCCAATAGAGCCTTGCAAGAAGCCAGAAGAACCCCCCATACTATGAGGACCTCCATTTTCAACATCCGATTCCACAACTCATCAGAGCTCCACCCAAGATAAAAGCTGATTCTCCCTGTTGCAATTGGCTGCTTTGTGGCAATGTGGTTCATCAGTAAATGCACGAGATGAGCGCCTACTACTGAGAGTATACCACCAGCACAGCAGAGCTTGGCAAGCTACCTGTGTCGTATTTGATATGCCAAAATACAGTAGCAATTATAGACCTCATTCCCATGACCTGAAGGAATGGTTTGAGGCTCTTCATGTTCCAGGAGCGAGCAGATGCCCTTGGGCTACACTAGCATGTGACAGAATGTATGGAGATGTTACTGGTGCCCACCCAAGCAAATCCATGAGCAACAGGAAGACAAGTGATATAAGTGATAACTTTATACCTCTGTATGTGTGTAATACATGCTTTCCACCCCCAAGGTTCTGATACCATCCCATCAGATGGTGTATATATAAATATACACCAGATACTATCCCATCAGATGGTGTGTATGTGTATATCACTGTATCACTGTCTTCTCGTATAACATCGATTTGCTCGAATGGACACCAGTAACTTCTCAATACGTTATGTCACATCCAAGATAGCCCAAGAGCATCTGCCCGCCTCCAGGAACATAAAGAGCCTCAAACCATTCCATCAGGTCATGGGAATGAGGTCTATAATTGTTACTGGTATTTGGCATGTCAGATACAACACAGGTAGCTTGCCAGGCTCTGTCGTGCAAAAAAAAAATCACATTGTCTCTTGAGGAGTCAGGGAGATACACATTCTGATGGTGTGTATGTATGTGTGTGTGTATATATGTGTGTGTGTATACACACAGTATATATATACATATACATATACATATACATATATATATACACCACACACATACATCAGATGGTATATATGTTTATTTCTGTTGTTGTTTTGGGATCACATCTGGTGATGCTTGGGAATTGCTCTTGGCTCTTCACTTAGGAAATAACTCCTGGCAGTGCTAGAGGACTGTATGGAATGCTGGAGATTGAATCCGGGTCAGCCACATGCAAGTCAAGTAAATACCCTACCCACTGTATTATCACTCCAGTCTGTGAACGGTATATTTTTTGAGGGGGTGTTACCAGTGACTTTATAAAGTGGGGAAAAGGCAATATTAACTGAGAAAAGAGTATTTCCACCTCTCTGCTCAACCTACCTCACTCAGCCCTCAGTACTTAGGGGAAATGCCTGCCTGAGATCAGGTCAGTTTCGACCTCAGGACAGGCAGTATGGGTCTGTCACCTTCCACCACAGAACAGAATTTCAAGGGGAGGTTAAATAGTGAAGCAAAAAAGTTTCGAGGGATCTTTGGAGGCACCCAGTGGTACACAGGGCTTACTTCTGGCTCTGTGTTCAGGAATCACTCCAGGTGGACTTGGGGGATCATATGGGGTGCTGAGGATCAAACCCAGTTGGCTGCATGCAAGGCAAGCACCCTACTCACTGTACTATCACTCTGGCCCTAAAGATAATTTTATTGAAACATATATAGAAATGTGAGCGAAAGGGAGAAATATGTGTTCAAGAGAGAACACAGGCCTCTTCAGAGAAATAAGCAAGAAAACAAAGATAAGCAAGCAAGATCCATGTACAAGAGAGAACATGTGCTTGACAAGCAAGCCCCAAATGGCACTTTTTCTTCCAAATGTTTTTTGAAACATTTCTTCCAAAATTTTTTTCCCTAAAGTTTTGCTCCACATAAAAGCTCATCTGTGTATTACCACAGAAAGCCTTGCATTGTTGATGGTCTCATAACTTCATCTCTTACACTCTTGATGGTCTCTTCATCAGAGTCATGAGATTTCAAGTTCTTCAGATTTCATAATTGCTTTCTACTTTCCTTCGAGCCACCCTTCCCTGGGTGGGGCCTTGGAGTTCTGCATTTGGTTGGTGCCCCGGTTTCTCTTCTTCAAGGAGCTCAGGCTTTGTATCTCAAAGGCATGTGGTCTTCATGACCGTGAGCTACACTTCAGGGCTAGGAAATCTCTTCTAGTTTTATTATTTTCCAAAAGTACACTACTGGGGCTCCCCACCCTCTTACAACAAGGGTGACTCCCCAAGCAGTGGGACCGAGGCCCACTCCCGGTGACTCCAGCCTGCCAGTCCAGATGGCTCAGCGCTCAGGCCTGACAGTGTGGAACTGCTTTGGCTCCGCCCTGCTGGGACTAGCAGGGCCACCCAGCGGTGTTGGGGTGGCGTTCATGTGCTTCCAGGATTGCACTCGGAGTCGCGAGCGTGCAAGGCTGCACTCCAGCCCCTGAGCATTCTCCTCAGCCCTGATGGCATTTTCAAAATCAATCTTTTTCCTTCCTTATCCTTGACTAACCTTGAACCCTTATTCCCATGAAGTCTGTGGGAAAGTGTTTTGAAAGCAGGCTTCACTCCAATTTGGAGTCTGATATATTCTCTTATGACAAAAAATGTGAATCATGTGAATAACTGTATATGTCAAAATGAATCATTGTTAACAAAGGACAGTCGTACTGGAAAGGGACCAAGGATAGGGCTGAAGTGATAGAACTTGTGTTTTCTATTTCAAGGACATGGTTTGCTCCCCTGTATCACCTGAACCTGAGCATGGCCAGGCATGGCCTTACCATAGTGACAAAAACAAGCAAACAGGTTAAAAAGAGGTAAAGGTGTGGGTTTCCTTTCA